>JASAMY010000556.1:0-72040 GCA_030248085.1 Paralinhomoeus sp. GSCO2_6
TTCGCCATGGAAATGGTTTGCCAGTGGTGATAATGCGTGTAGCGTTGTAAAGAAACAACCAAATGGCAAGCTCGGTGGATTTAAAGAAAGACCGTCTTTTTTAATTAGCTCGTACTTTTTTTTTCATTTTCGGCTGTAGTTTCTTGATCTGCACCCGCTTGGCTTGAATTTTATCAAAATCAAAAAAATATTTCGGGTTATTTGGCCACTATTGCGGGATAAATCTCGGTTCTTTAGAAAAAGCGAGTCTTCGTTCCGTGTCGTTGTTCTGTAAGTGGCTACAATGCACCTGAGAATGAAATCGGCTGCTCGCCGACAGCTTCTGACATACCGTGGGTTTTGGCAATGCTGTCCGCCTCCAATAGTGCCTCTCGGCGTCTGAGATGAAACAACAGTGGCCCCGGGGTCTCAGCACCCTCACATCGCCCAGCTTTGAGACCGGCATCCGTAAATCCTCCCATATGAACACCCCCTTCCAATAGTGCCTCCCCCTCCAATAGTGCCCCCGGGTATGGCAAGGTTGAAATAATAGAGCCCCCCCCCCCTCCAATCGTGCCCCCGGGGGTCAGGGGTATGTTGTGCCATGTGCCTTTTATAGGGGAAGAGTATAGTGGTCATGGTACAACGCGGTTTACATCATGTATACACACTACTGCTGAGCCAATAATAGTACGTTTCAGCAACTATCTGACGGTAAATTGAGATACCAGTAAATGTGGCAAAAGTTGGTTATTAGAATCACCGAAAAATCGGCAGAATTCAACAGCAAAAAATTAGCATTAGATTTACGGTAAATTTTGTGATTCTCGCATGCGATACAGACCCTGTGCGTAGCTTTTACGCTGAGCACAAAAACAAGTTTGTACCACCTGCCATAAAGGAGGTCCCTGTGGAGCGATTGATTCGAACTGTATGAGCAGGTGACTAGTGAGAAAGACGCAATGACGTCGATTAATATTGCGAAATTCCAGCGCGTCTACCGTTTGTAGTGCGGTGCATACATGTACAATGTGAGTTTCTCATATGAATGGCATACGACGTCAAACGTTCAAAGAAATTAATGCACTGCACAAATTAGTTCACAGCAACGTTTGGCTATCTGTTTTGCAATTGAAGAACAGAATTGTTGAGGGTGACGTTCTCTCGTTCCCGCGAGTGTTTCATCCAGCGGTACAGGTAGCGCAGAGGTGCGATCGTAAAACAATACTCCTGTCAAGCCACCATGTACAGGGTGGCGCGCACAATCCGTATCCAATTTTAATCGCTCGCCATTCCTTGGTCCGGCGGTCAATTTTCCGAAAATGTTAACACGTAGTGCTGCAAACCTTTACTCCGATATGTACAAAGTTTCGTTAAAATTTGCCCAGCGAATAACCTTATATTTCCTCATACGCCTGACCACCAGTTTGACAAAGTTTCCGCCCCCTGCGGCGATGCATTTATTTACAGCGCTCTGAGACAGAAACAACAGATTCTCGAGCAAAACTAAGCGTTGAAGTAAGGGATAGCATTTATTATCGCAGGCTTCGAAAGCTCCGCTTCTTTTACCGCGAGAGAGCCAGTTCTGCAAATCTCTTAACGATTTCCGGCACCGATTTGTGGTTCCAGGTTTTCCACTCCGGAAACAGTTTCGACAGACGTCTGACCGTTACCCGGGCATTTTTCGTCTAGTAATAAGCTTTAACGGCACTAACTCTTTGTCAAGAGAGAGAGGCGAATTTTCAGCAATAACGGCGCACTTAAAACAAACTCGTTTTGCGCATTAGCAAAAACCGTATAGGTTCAAGTCAGTTGTACATAGCTTTTTTATTTTGTTTTTAGAAATTGCTCAAAAATTTGCCGCGTATCTAAGTAAAGGTTTGCACCACCACGTCTTAAAATTTTGGGAAAATCGACCGCCGGTCCAAGGAATAGCGAGCGATTAAAGTTGGATACGGATACGGCGGGCCACCCTGTACATAAACTTGAAATCGGCTGCTCGCCTACCACCGGAGCAGCAGGCAGAGGTGCATGCTGAAAATTTGTCAATCGGTCACCCCACGCAATACTGTTCCCTCTCTAATAATGTCTCAGGATTGAAGCGATAGTGCCCCGGGGTACTATTGAGAATTCTGAGCAAGCTGATTGCATACACCCATCTCCCACAAAAGATAATAAATAGCCACCATAAAACGTTTGGCTGCAACGTTTTAGCTTCGGTTTCTAAAGAGCGAGAAGCTGCCCTAGGTACCTACGCAGTAGGGATGAGCACGGGCCTGCACATCTCGGCCCGGCCCGGCCCGCCAGATAGTCCGGCCCGGCCCGGCCCGGCCCGTCCAATTGCTCAAGATTGCAGGCCAATTTAGTGTACAGTGTACAATTTACTACGCAGGCTGTTGTCCTGTTCTTTTAACGAGTGTTCCTTCAGCAGTACAACTAGCGTAAACACACACAAACCTGAGACTGCTGACGAAGAAAGAATCTTTCCTTGCAGTCCGTTTTCTCATTGGGAGAACTTCAGCGATAATTTGGTGGAGTTTCTCTTGTCATATATATTGGTGCAGCACCCTCTCGAGTTCGTTGTCGGTAGAATATGAGTGCGTCTCTACGCATTCTGTCTCACGGAAATGGTTGGACAGTGCAGATCCCATACGTCGCATGCGTCTGCGCTTGCGCCATTGCAGTTGCGCTTCAATGCACGAAATGGTACCACCCCATCCCCTTTACCTAGACGCTTATGAATGTTTGCGGTTGTCAAAAATGTCACCTACAAATAAATCGTATTCGTATGTAACGAATAGTATGAGCCCTTTTCTCGGCATATAATGGCGGAAACCGCGTGTAGCCAGAAAAATTTTCCGATCGTCAGCCACCTGCTAGTCCCCGCATTAACGACGGGCAAATGACCATCGATAAAATTGTGGAATTGAAGCATTTGTCTCTCACAGGTGGAAAGGAACTATTACTACATACTTTCCTAGGTATGTGTGACATTCGATCGTTCGCTCGCTCGGGACGCACGCACGCACGCACGCACGACGGCACGCACGCACGCACGCACGCACGCACGCACGACGGCACGCACGCACGCACGCACGCACGACGGCACGCACGCACGCACGCACGCACACGCGCACGCACGCACGCGCGCACACACGCGCACGCACGCACACGCACGCACGCACGCAAGCACACGCGCACGCACGCACGCACGCACACGCGCACACGCGCACGCACGCACACACGCACGCACGCACAGGCGCACACACGCGCACGCACGCACGCAACACGCACGCACACACCAGCAGGCAGCAGAAGGCTTACAAGTAGAGGTAGTCTACGCATTCACGACGGGCAACTGACCATCAATAAAATTCTGGAATTGCAGCATTTGTCTCTCACAGGTGGAAACTCTCTATGACTACATACTTTCATAGGTATGTGTGATATTCGCTCGTTCGCTCGCTCGCTCGCTCGCACGCACGCTCGCACGCACGCACGCACGCACGCACGCACGCACGCACGCACGCACGCACGCACGCACGCACGCACGCACGCACGCACGCACGCACGCACGCACGCACGCACGCACGCACGCACGCAACACGCACGCACACACCAGCAGGCAGCAGAAGACTTCAGGTCTGCGCAAACAAACCTCTAGTCAATCAGCACCGCTGCGCGAGTTACACTGTCGACTTGGGGGAAACATAGCTGTTAACAGCTGATAACATAGCTGCGCTCCACACATGAAGTTGTAGGTATTTACCATTTGCGTCTTCTTGCATTATCAGAAATGAGTTTGTGCCCTTCGTAAAAGTTATTGGAGTAACGTTTACCGTCATATTTACAGTTGTGAGAAAATTTAACGTTAGCTCGTTCTCTTGCTCTAACGGTTTAGTGCCTGGCAAATGCTTCATTTACTCTATTTACTGCATTAAATTCGGTGTATTCACATTGGTTCATTGCGACGACGCACTCACCTTCTTCTGTCTGGCACACACTAACTACAGTATTGGAGCATTTGTGCGGTATGTACAGGTATCTCGACCCGAGGGAGGGCCCACGCAAATCCACGCAGTCCCCTCTCGCCTTTAGACTTTGGTCGTCGCGCGAAAGCTGCACGACGCACACAAAGGGCTCAGATCCTACGTACCTCGAGCCGAAGCGCGTCCAAGCTCTACTCGGATACTGGGCCTATACCGCCTGAGCGACAACGAAATCTGGAATGCTCTCAAGACCATGCGCAACTATACAGCAACAACAGCAGCAAGACCTTCCTTAGCGAGCAGACAGACGACTGCGACGACGCCTCTCCGGCGGACGCCCTCCAACGAGAGTTTTCCCTGGGCGAAAATCTGAGGAAGGGGGGGGGGGCGATGGTTGTTGACGCAGGTGACACGCAACGTACCGGTATCATTACCGCTACTGCTACATAGAACAGAAATTGCTATACCTACCGTAGGTGCTCACAATAGAGTTGTCCTGTTTAATCGTACCCATGCTGTAAGCAATTACAGATTACTCGACAGAATTAGAATCGCTGTAAGCAAACACGGCATACCTAAAGACGTTCAGCGCAACGTTTGTCGCTTTAGTTTGTCTGCAATGGTTTGTAAAAGTGAGAAAGGACATTGCTGAGTTTGGCGTTCTCTCGTTCCCACGAGTGTTTCTTCAGCAGTACAAGTATCGTAGACATACGAACAGTATACAAAATGCTCGCTGCGCTGCTGTTGTTGTTGGATTAGCTGCAACGCTAGGAGGCCGTCGATGGCCCATGTAGCATAGGTACCCATATCCATCACGCCTTCCTGTCCAGAGCCGGCAATCAGCAAAGACCTTCGGAAGAACGCCATCTACAGGTATAATCTAGGGCAGCGATGGCACGAGAAAATCCACAGAAAGGAAAGTCCTCGGTCTAGTGGGTCCATCAAGAACCGAACCCACGACCTCGCGCGCAAGTGGCAGATTCTTTACCACTAGGCCATACGCTGCCCGCTGGCTGCGCTAGTCACTCCAATGAGCACTTAGAAATGAAAGCGGCTGCTCGCCAACAGCTGACAAACCGTAAACTCGCCAATGGCCCCCCCCCCCCCCATGCACGCAATACCATCCCTTTCAATAACGTCTCTGGGTAGCTGAGGATTGAAACCATACTGCCCCGGGCTATACTATTGGTGAATTCTGAGCAAGGTGAGCCCGCGACCCAGCGCCTACCCATCCAGAGCTTCGACAGTGTTGAGGCGGTTCATCGACTTGCAGCGTCACTGCCATCAGAGTCTCCAGCCAAACATTCGACCCCCACACCTCAGAAACACGTATAAACACGCTCCAAAAAATGTAGGCGTTGGCAACAACATTAGGGAGTGACTCAATCGCGTTCAAAGCCGCCGCGATTGGCCAAGCTACGCCAAACTACTGCTGAAGACTGCGCCGAATCTCAGACTCGCGAATGTATTAAATCAGTCAAAAAAGAAAAGGATTTCCTCACCGATTAAAAGCCAGCAGAAAATATGTTCACTGCAACGTTTGGCTTCGGTTTCTGCGGTTTGCACCGTTTGGCGAGAAACTGCCATACGCAGGCTGTTGTCCTGTTCGACTGTTTCTTCAGCGGTACAAGTAGCGTAGACACACAAAGATGAGACAATCTTGCGAGGTCAAAGCCTCATTCATTGCACTTCGTTTTCTCATTGGGAAACGTTTGTGACAATTTGTGGAGCTGTTCCCGTCGTATCGGTGCAGCACCCTCTCCAGTTCGTTGGAAAAACCAAATGGCAAACTCGGGTGTTTTTTTTATAAGACCGTCTTTTTTAATTTTATTTTGAACTTTACAAAATCACCTCAGAACGTAATCTGGACCAAGTGTAGGGCATTCTAACATGTGTCGGACGTATGAGTAGGCACAGCAGGAGCAGTCTTGCATGACTCTTGAGCTTTCAAAACAAGTTTGGAGGAGCATAAACGAGAGTGCACCATGTAATGTGCACCATGTTCCGCATTCAACGATGTAGCAGTTCAGCTCGTTTTTTTACAGTGGAGCTTGTGCTTGGCAAGATCTCACATGCGCAGGTGGCGCATAGTTTTGGTCGATTGCCAGTGAAGACACTTGATCACTTTGTCGACTTTCAGTATCCTGCCCAACATGGTGAACGCCCATCTCGATCAACAGAGCAGCAGTGAATTTGGCGCCACCAACTGTCAATGGGGTGAACGCCCATCGCGATCAACAGAGCAGCAGTGAATTTGGCGCCACCAACTGTCAATGGCGTGAACGCCCATCACGATCAACAGAGCAGCAGTGAATTTGGCGCCACCAACTGTCAATGGGGTGAACGCCCATCACGATCAACAGAGCAGCAGTGAATTTGGCGCCACCAACTGTCAATGGGGTGAACGCCTATCGCGATCAACAGAGCAGCAGTGAATTTGGCGCCACCAACTGTCAATGGGGTGAACGCCCATCGCGATCAACAGAGCAGCAGTGAATTTGGCGCCACCAACTGTCAATGCGGTGAACGCCCATCACGATCAACAGAGCAGCAGTGAATTTGAGCAGCGCAGCGCGTTTCGTCTGCGTCGGGTAGGCAGCGACCGTCTCAACGGTGGACGCAACGCAACTTCTTAGCAGACAACAACAAATACTTACAAGTGCGTATGTGCGCTAGCCGCTACGGGTGCGCTGACACGCAGAGAGGCGAGAACCACAACAAAACAGCCTGCCTACCTACATGTATACAGAGCAATTGTCTGTAGCCTGCCTAGACTACCAGGAGTGCCAACAGAACAGTGAGTAAGTTGTCCCGACTTGTCCTTCCGACCCGCCAAAGTCGCTAAAATTTGTTACTGTACAGCGCGTCGCGCATATGGAACCGCCTCAGCCGGGAAACGGTAGATCTAAACAATTTGATTCACTCCGTTTATTGAGGAGCACGGCCACTACAACGTAAATAGGTATCACGTAGGAAATTCTGCATTGTTCACAATGTACCTATGTGCAATCCCAGTGTCGTTTGTTCGTCCGTCTGTACTGTTCTCGCGCTCTTATTGTAATTCGATGCACTGCCCCCTGTACCGCGTACACGGACTACGGCTCCTTGAACTGTGTCATCTGGTCCAGCAATATCAGGGATTGATTGATTTGCAAATGGTTACTGCCAATCACGCTCTTCATTCGCTCACCCTCTAATGATTGGCTTCCCCACCCCGCTGATCGCGACTCTGCATCGCTCGTCAAAGAGAAGGTGTTCACGCGACGCGACACGCCTGAAAGAGTGGGTTATGCAGCGATCAATTCCACAGATTGTACGCTTGGTTGGCTGTTATTGCTGAGTTATTGTGTAAGCTAGCTGTGTAAGTAAGTACACCGTATCGGCGCTTCATTGCTGACAAGAGTCAGTGCCCTCAATCAAAGTTCCTTCTGCAGCGTTTTTCCTCAGTTATGTGCTTGTGAGAAAATCTATTGTTCAGCACACTTCTGTTCTCTTCTTCTAACGAGCGTTTACCTTGAAGTGCATTTGCAAAAGTACGATTATCGGTTGAATAGACTTTGCGAATCTCGTATGCGACAAAGTCGGTTACGTATAGCTTTTAGGTACGAATCCGTTTCTCATAACGTTCTTCAATTTGTCGAAATATTGAAGAACGTTATAAGGGCAGAAAATATTACGGTAGGTCCCTTTGCTTGTGCCTGTTGCACCGCTCTGCACGACGACAAGTGTGTACCACACCATGTGCCAAAGCGGACATTTCCGTTCGAGCAATTGATTCGTACTGTACGCGCGGATTCATCGAGAAAACAATGAGAGAAAACATCGGGACTGAACAATAATGTAAATGTTCAGTACTGAGTCTACTGGGTACCAACAACGTCCAGCAAATTCACAAATATACGTTCACTGCAACGTTTGCTGGCAGGTTCTTTTTTAAAGGCGAGGAATTGCCGAGCGCCAAAAGTTCTTTCTGCAAAGTTTATCGTTAGTCTTATGGTTGTAAGAAAATTGATTGCTCAGCAGACTGTTGATTCCGTCGTACCGTTCCGTGCTGAGATACAGTGTGTTGTGTGCGTCCGCGCTTGAATTTGCGCTTCATTGTAGGGAATTAAATGTACCGTAAACCCTATAATTAGCCCCCGGGGGAATAATTTTTTCGTTCGAGCTCTTGGAGGGTGTATAATCGGGGGGGGGGGGCTAATTAGAGGGGGGCTTATAAACTGGAAGTGTCGATGAGTGGGAAGATGTGTGGGGAAAAAGGCGCGCGGAGGCGATTTTTAAGGGAAAAAGGCGCTGTGCACACACGTTGGTACACTCTAACACACTCTCACACAGTCTCACATACACATACGTGTACATACATACACATACGCGACCATACATACACCCAGACATGGAAACATGTGCCTTTTAGACGATGGTCCATTTAGGGAGGGGGTGTAATTATAGGGGGAGGGGCTAATTATAGGGGGGCTAATTATAGGGTTTACGGCAAGCCCTCGGGGCAATCGGTCATTGGGGCCACCCCCCCCCCCCCCCCTCATGGCCACTTATGATATGCGCCAGAGCATCCAAAATGGTAGTCGACGAGGCGCATATGGATCACATGTAGATCTTACGTAGTAAAAAATGTTTCTGTTGAAATGGCCAATATACTGCATTTGCACTCAGTCTGTCTGTTCACTTTTCTCGATTACTCATGGCAGAAACGATTAGAAACGATTAGTTAGAGCAATCGTTAAATCGTCAGAGATATAAGCTATGTAGGTATGTACACATAAGTCTGACCGATTCACGAAGCGGCATCTGACCGTGAATTAATGGTGGAATTGCAGCATTTGTCGTTATCGATCGGGGCAACGGGTCAACGGGCAGGGCGCTGCAGAGTCGACGCAGGCTTGGGTATTTCATTCAACCTCTCCTTACCCAGAAGAAATATTTAAAGGGGCACTATTGGAGGATTTACGGCAGACTTTGTGATTCTCGCACGCGATACAGACCTGTACGTATAGATTTACGCTGTACACGAAAACAAGGTTGTACCACCTGCCATGAAGGGGGTTTCCATTGGGGCAATTGATTCGTGCTGTATGAGCAGGTGATTAAGAAAATAATGAGAAAGACACACTGCATTGATTACCTAATTAAGGAAAAATTTGCAGGTGGCTGCAAAAAAAGGTGAATATGTGACGCTCTTTTGTTGGAGCCCAGTTTGAAAAAGAGGGGTATCAATTAAGGCATGCCTCATTTATGTATAGCCACTTACGCTTTGCAGCTGATCAACTTCAGTTTGAACAAACCGTGTATAAAAACCAAACCAAACGCTGCAACACGTCACTAGTGATGGCAATTTTGACGTTTTTCATTTTTAGGTAGGTAGGTTAGGTAAAACTGGTCACAAAGAAGCCTTAGGTAGGTTAGGTTAGGTAAGCTAGATCTTGCTGCTAGGTAGGTAGGTAATCGGGCAAATTCTTTAGGTTATAGGTAGGTAACTTAGGTAACTCCGGGTAACTAACTTAGGTAACGGTAACTTTTACGCGTATGGGTGCGTTAATCTAAAGGAAACAGATACAGACATCCCTCCTTGGCCTGCCTGCTCGCCCTTGCCCTTCGCCCCTCGCCTACCCGCCCGCTCTACAGGCAGTCCGTTTAGCTATGGGGGCGATCGCCCCTTTCGCCCCCCCTCTAGATCCGCCCTTGGTAGTGAACACCTCCAGCAGAGCAATGGAGGCGCTCAGCGATCTGTCTGACACTCAGACCTTCAGCTGAGAGAGCCTGAATCTGGGCGGATTTTTCAGGGTCTATTTTCGGCATTTTTCTGGGTAATACAGAGTGGGAATGCACTTGAACTGACGAGCAACGACTCTTTCATGCTTTTTATGAGCGTATAAGAAGCGATTGCCTCATGTGGAGGTCAAAGGGACGCTGATCACCAGCTGTTCGAAGATTTTTGTCGCGTTCAAAGATTTTTGGCACGCGCTGAGCGGCCACCCTTCCCCTTGTTGAGTGAGTAGAGAGACTTTGCTGTGTGGGGGCGATAGGGCACGCCTACGTCCTTCATTCATCCACTGCATTGCCCCCTGCTGGCGCGGATCTAAGAGCGACGCTGCCTAATGGCCAACTCACCTTGCTGTTCGAAGACTTTTGACCGCCACTGTATGTGCCTGCCGTATGTACATAGGTACGCATGAATGTGGCGTGCTACGGACGTACATTTCACGAAATGATGCGAGGTGGAGTACTATGGCCAGTCCAGCAGCAGAAGAGAGAGAATGTGCACCGCAACCTAATGGTTTGGCTATTCAGATGACTGTAGGAGGAGCAGTGCCATGCCTGGAAGTCCGGCGGGGAACGCCCTGCTTGGGCTGACTGTGGAGTCGTCGACGTTCACCCACTTGGACTTGCCTGAGTTGACCGTCCTGCACCCAGGCCGTGTACGTGTAGTGGCTGCTAAAAGGGCTGTCTCCCCTGTGCTCAACAATAGGCGCCTTTTGGCAATATTCCTCCCTTTTCTGAAAGTGAAAATATTTTGGTGCATCAGAGCCTCTTGACTCTAAGGAATGTAATCTTGTACATCAAAAGGAGATCATCTTTATTATTGATGTCAAGTCTCTTCGACCTAACCACACCAAAATATCGCCATTTCCCGGTTTTGCTATAACGGGGAAAGCATTTTGGTGCGTCCAATATTGTCCAACTGCTGCAGCTAGTCAACATCTGTTTGGGCAATCAACTTTCACATTATAGCGAAGCTCTGTCATGCACTGTTTAAGAGCCTATAGAGCATCGGAACTTGTGGTTGCTGGTAAATTATGTGTGTGTGTGCGTGCGTGCGTGCGTGCGCGTGCAGTTGTGCTATATTTCTGCATCGTAGCGTAGTGATGTAAAGAATCAAAATGATCGCTATAACTAGGCGGTCAACTTTTGTGTTTTAGCCGAAGTGATGCGACGTACTCACATCAAGTTTCTTGCGAAGCAGCCCATTTGACGGTGTGCGTGCGTGCGTGCACTTCTGCAGTGCCATATTGGTTCGTTGGAGAATAGTGGTGTAAAGAATCAAAATGATCTACACGTGCAGGCGGTCAACTTTCGTGTTTTAGCCAAAGTGATCCGACCTACCCATATCGATATTTATCGATTATTCCGGAAGTGAAAATATTTTGGTGCGTTGGATCGTGTCGACTTCAAGGAATGAAATGTTCTCCATCGAAGGGCGATCAACTTTATTATTGATGTTTAGGCCATCCGACCTAACCACACCAAAATATTGCCAATTTCCATTATTGGTATAATGGGGGAGGTATTTTGGTGCGTCCAATTTGGTTCAAATGTTGACAGTGGTCTAGATCATGTCTGGGCAAGCAACTTTCCCCATTATAGCGAAGCTCTGCGATGCACCGTTAAAGAGCCTATAGGGTACGGAACTTTTGGCTGAGATTTTTGATCACTAATATCTCATTATCAGTGATCAAGATTTGGGTTCAGTGGCTTGGCATAGACTTCCCATAAGAAACTGTTCAAGGAAATCAAAAAAAAATTGGGGGTTAATTGGGCACTTTTTCGAGATTTACTCTTGGTGGAAACCACCCCAAAAAAACGACTATGTCCGAAAAAACGCATAAAATCGGCGATATCTCAAGTTTGGTAGGACGCAGAGACGATTCCTTTGGTACGCAAAATTGCCATCATGGGTCGGCTACACATGCCAAGTTTCATCACAATTGCCCAAGGTGCTCGCGAGTGGTGCTCCAAAAACTGGGTGGAGAACAAGAAAAAAAAAAAGACACTATTCCAAAACCTTTTTGGGCGTTTCCCCTTAACGCGCAATAGTATTGAAACGCGCTGTGGCGCGTACGGTCTCCCGATGAGTGCGCTTCCTTTGAGCCATAACGCGACCAAATCGGTTCAGGCAATCAAAAGTTATAGGCGATCGAAAATCCGAATTCTCGCGCGCGCAAGTCGTCACATATTAGGGTTGTACGCTGACGCGTACACCCTGATAATGCAAAATTGCAGCACGTCTAACGTTTGCAGTGCAGTACATATGTACAATGTCAGTTTATCATGTCTACAACGTTCAAAAAGACTAATGCACTGCACAAATACGTTCACTGCAACGTTTGTCTCTGTGGTTTGCAATTGAAGAACAGAATTGTTGAGGGTGACGTTCTCTCGTTCCCGCGAGTGTTTCATCAGCGGTACAGGTAGCGCAGAGGAGCGAACGTGAGACAAAATACAGGTAGTTGGACAGTGGAAATACCATACGTCGCGTGCGTCTGCGCTTGCGATGTTGCGGTTGCGCTTCAAAAGCACGAAATGGTACCACCCCTCCCCTTTATAACTACCGTCCCCATGATAAGCGCCCCAGGCAATCCTGGAGCGCCCGGTAGGCGCCACAGACGCTTATCATTTTTTTTTACGGTTGTGAAAAACGCTGCCTAAAAATAAATTGAATGCAGCCTTTTTTCCCTTTTCTCGCTCGCTGTGTGATATTCTTTTCCCCCCCCCCCCCCCCTCGCTCGCCCCTCCCCCCCCCCCCCCCCGCTCGCTCGCAGGCCCGCACGCACGCACGCACGCACGCACGCACGCACGCACGCACGCACGCACGCACGCACGCACGCACGCACGCACGCACGCACGCACGCACGCACGCACGCACGCACGCACGCACGCACGCACGCACGCGCACGCACGCACGCAACACGCACGCACACACCAGCAGGCAGCAGAAGACTTCAGGTCTGCGCAGACAAACCTCTAGTCAATCAGCTCCGCTGCGCGAGTTACACAGTCGACTTGGGGACGGCTGATAACATAGCTGCCCTCCACACATGATGTTGTAGGTATTTGCCATTTGCGTCTTGCATTATCAGAAATTAGTTTGTGCCCTTCGTAAAAGTTATTGGAGTAACATTTACCGTCATGTTTACAGTTGTGAGAACATTTAATGTTCGCTCGTTCTCTTGCTATAGAGGTCTAGTCCCTGGCAAATGCTTCATTTACTCTATTTACTGTATTAAATTCGGTGTATTGACATTGGTTCATTGTGAAGACGCACTCATCTTCTTCCGTCTGACACACTTTGTGCGTTCAAAAATAATTGATCGAAATATTGAACACTCCCCAATACACAGTGTCTCACTCACCCATCCAATAGCGCCGCGAGTAGCGGACTGTTGAAGCCATAGCACAGCCTGGGCTGCGATTTGAGCATTTATGCGGCATGTACAGGTAGGTATCTCGAGCCGAGGGCGCCCCAGGGGCCCACACAGTCCCATCTCGCCTGAGACTTTGGTCGGTCGCTGCGCGAAAACTACGACGCCCACAAAGGGCTCAGATCCTATGTAGCTGTAGCCGAAGCGCGTCGAAGCTCTACTCGGCTACTGGACCTACCGCCTGAGCGACAACCAAATCTGGAATGCTCGCAAGACCATGCGCTACTACGACAACGACCGACAGACGACCGATTTTCCCGGGCGAAAATATGTAGGAGAGGAGGACGATGGTTGTGGTCGGCAAGAAGCACTCGAAGATGGCACTACGCGCACATGACACACTTGTAGCGTAGCACTACTGCTACTGCTACATACCTATACTGCAGAACAGAAATTGATATACCTAGGTTACTCACAATAGAGTTGTCTTGTTTAATCGTACACAACGTCGATCAGCAAGGACAAAATCAAAATGCACTGCATAGTGCATAAATACGTCCACTGCAACGTTTGTCGCTCGGCTTGTAAATGTGCGAAAGGGCATTGCTGAAGTTAACGTTCTCTTCTTTCTGCGAATGTTTCATCAGCGGTACAAGTATCGTAGACATACGAAGAGGAGACAATTGTTCGCTTGTGCCTCTAATGTGACATTGAAAATGAAATCAGCTGCTCACAAACAGCTGACATACCGAAAACTCGTCAATCGGTCCCCCACGCAATACCATCCCCTCCAATAATGTCTCTGAGAAGCCGAGGGTTGAAACAATACTGCACCGGGGTACATTTCGAAAATTCTGGGCAAGATGAGCCCGCGACTCAGCGCCTACGCATCCAGAGCTTCGACAGTGTTGAGGCTGTTCACCGACTTGCACGTCACTTATCAGAGTCGCTCACCAAACATTCGACCCCCGCCCCAGAAACACGTATATGCATAAACACGCTCCAAAAGAATGTAGGCGTTGTCGAAACAATAGCGAGTGACTCTATCGCCTTTAAAACGGCCGCAATTGACCAAACTACTGCTGAAGACTGCGCTGAATGTCTGACTCACGAGTGCACAAAATCAGTCAAATGCGATTCACTCATAACGGCCGCAATTGACCAAACTATGTACTGCTGAAGACTGCGCTGAATGTCTGACTCACGAGTGCACAAAATCAGTCAAATGCGATTCAGTCATCGATCAGAAGAGGCAATGGCCAGCATAAAATATGTTCAGTGCAACGTTTGGCTTCGGTTTCTGCCATTTGCAACGTTCGGCGAGAAACTGCCATACGCAGGCTGTTCGAGTGTTTCTTCAGCAGTACAAGTAGCGTAGACACACAAACATGAGACAATCTCGCAATGACGAAGCTTCATTCATTGCAGTTCGTTTTCTCATTGGGGAACGTTCGTGACAATTTGTGGAACTGTTCCCGTCAGATCGGTGCATCGGTGCAGCTGCAACACCCTCTCGAGTTCCTTGTCGGCAAAATGTGAGTGTGTCTTTGTCGCATGAAAATGAAAATGGATGGACAGTGGAGATACTAGAGTTGCAAAAAAAAAACAAATGGCAAACTCGGGTGTTTTTTTGATGAAACCGTTTTTTTAATTAGTACGTGTTTTCGAACTTTTTTTCAAAATCACCTCAGAAAGTAGTCTGGACCAAGTAGTGGGTATTCTAACATGTGTAGGACGGATAAGCAGACACGACCACTCTTGCATGACGCTTACGCTTTCAAAACAAGTTTGGAGGAGCATAAACCAGAGTGCACCATGCACGACATGTACAATGTGAACCATGTTCCGCATTCAACGATGTAGCAGTTCAGCTCGTTTTTTTTACAGCGGAAGAACAGCGGAAGTGCTTGCCAAAATCTCACATGCGCAGGTGGCGCATTGTTGTGGTCGATCACCAGCTACAGTGAAGACACTTGATCACTTTGTTGACTTTCAGTTCACTTCTGGGTGGCTGCTGTGCTATCAAAGTGTCTAAGTACATGACTGCAAATACATAGACATCACTCAAAGCAATGGGCTTCAAGTTACAAACAAACGTTGGCGCATAATCCACAAAAATAGCAAAAAGTAATCAAAAGAAAGTGTTTTTTTACAGAACCATGTTTTTTTTTAGAATAAAACCGGTTGAAAAAACCTTAACAACTCAACTGAAAAATGTTTGTGTCAACTACCACGTTGGGATGCGACCAACGGGACCAATGGGACCAAGGCTCTTGCGATCAACAGGGGAGCACCGAATTTGGGCCAACAACGGTCAACGCGGTGCACACCCCATGGTCAAAAGCTTCTGTATCTGCTTGCACATTATGATCACACGTCAACGTCATATGCAAAATCAATTGCTGCATGCCTTTAGAAGGCGTCCATGGCAAAATCGACCACAGATTTAAACAAAAATATAGATTTCCTTTAAATTGTGACCAAAAGGTACCCACACAGGCACTGTGTGGCATGCCACATTTCGTTTGGCTCAAAGCTGTTTTAAGTCTGAAGCACAATTTTTTAAAGTTTGCGTTGGGGAATTCGAAGCGCCCCACTTCCGAACTCCAAAAAACGCAAATGCACTGCATGAATACGTTCACTGCAACGTTTGTCGCTGGGGTTTGCAATTGAGAAACTGACGTTGACGTTTTCTCCTTCCCACGAGTGTTTCCTCTGCGGTACATGTAGCGAAGACTACGAGCATGAGACGATAGAAGACTCCACTCAGCAAGGTACACAGGACCTTTCGAAGACTAACTTTTGCAACAGGCAACTTTGCAACAACCCTGTCCATTTTTTTAGGACACTGCTCAATTGTTTTATTTTATTTTATTTTATTTTATTTTATTCCCAGTGAGCACGTACACGCTGTACACCATGGACGACAATGGAACGAAACACGAGACGCCGCGACACGATACAACGAACAGTGAGCGATGCGAGACCATGTACATGCCACAGGAGGGCAAGGCTACGCCAGGCGAGGGCGATTTCAGAGCCTAACCCTTAAATAAGTATATAGATTTTCTTTGTTGAGTTTGCTTTTGAAGGACTGAATAGAGGGGGAGGCTACCGTACCAGCTGAGAGGCTATTCCAGACTGCGACCACTCGGTTAGAAAAGAAGAATTTTTGGTAGTTGGTACTGGAACGAGGATGGGCGAGTTTGTATTGGTGTCCCCTAGTAGAAACTGAACGCGCGAAAGAAAAGTAATCCTCAAACCGTAAAGCAACATGACGGTGGATGATTTTGTAGACCAGAACAAGGTCTGCTTGCAATCGACGCAGTTCAAGCGGTTCAATGTTGGTGGCAATGAGACGCTGAGGATAGGATAGAGCACCCATTCCAGGCAGGAGGCGAGTAAACCGACGTTGAACTGACTCAAGAGCATCGATGCTACACCCTTGAGATGGGTTCCAGGCTGGAGAAGCGTATTCGAGGCGGCTGCGCACAAACGTTTTGTAGAGCTGGATGAGGAAGTTTCTGTTTCTGACTGCAAAGCTGTTGAAGAGCATGTTAACTTTAGCTGACGCCGTGTGAGCAACACTTCTGCAGTGCTCCTTGAACCGCAGGTCTGAGCTGATAACAACTCCCAAATCACGAACGCAGTTTGCTGTCCTGAGCTGCTCTCCATTTAAAGTGTAGCTGTATGTAGTTGTGATTTCTACGAATTCCGAGATGTAGGAGGGAACATTTGGTAATCGCTAGCGTAAGTTGGTGCATTTCACACCACGCTTGCACCCGGTCCAAATCGGACTGAAATTGAGCTTGCTGGTTGGGTGATTTGACGCTAAGGTACAATTTACAGTCATCAGCAAAGAGCTTCAGTTGACTATGAGAAAGTATATGAGGTAGGTCGTTTATGTAAACAAGGAACAGAAGTGGGCCTAGGACCGAACCTTGTGGGACGCCAGATGTTACTTCACAATTGTTTGAGTAAGTGTCACCGATACGAACTCGTTGCCTGCGATCAGTTAGCCATGCTTCTATCCATTGCAGGATCTGCCCTCTGACACCGTAGTGACTAAGCTTTTGCAGTAATTTTGGATGGCTGACAGTGTCAAAAGCTTTCGCGATGTCCATATAGGCGACATCCACAGGCCTAGCCGCATCTAATTCAGTCGACCAATCACGCAGGCACTCGAGCAACTGACTTGTCGTACTGTGAGCGGAAAGGAAACCATGTTGCGCTGGGGAGATAATCCTGTTCTCATTGAAGTGCGCGAGTAGCGCGCCCTTCACTAGCTTCTCAAGAGAGCGGCATACTGAGCTGGTTATGCTAATAGGGCGGTAATTTACTGGCTCCGATGGAATTCCTTTCTTAAAGATAGGAGTGATATTTGCACAAGTCCAATCGTGGGGAAGAGCTGAAGTAGCCAGAGAGAAATTAAATATTCGAGCTAATGGGGCTGCTAGGGAAACTGATAACTTTTTCAGAACGTATTGGGGCAGGTTGTCGGGACCAGACGAAAATTTGTTGGGAAGTTTTCCTAGGATTGCATAAACAGCAACTGCGTCAATATGAACTGACCGTATGAGGCGCGCGAATTCAATCTGGTAATTTAGCCGCAAGGGGCGAGCGTCATCCTCAATGAAGACCGACTTGAACTGATCGTTCAGCAGATGCGTCTTTTGCGCTTCACCAGAGACAAGACCGTCTTCAGATCTCAGGGGAGGTATGCTATCTCTGCTCGTGAGGCGCGAAGAGACAAACTTCCAGAACTGTCGCTCAGGGGCACGCAAGAGTCTCAGTTCACTCGATAGATTGGCGCGAAGAATCGCTGCTCGTGCCTCTTTGTTCGCCGCTTTCCATCGTTGGTGCGCAGCTACAGTGCGACTGACTAAGTAGCGAGAGTGGAGTTGCTTTTGCTTTTGGATAAGTCTGGATAATTGCTTTTGGATAATTGTGGCAGTACCTAGCATAGAAACGTGAATACAAAAATTGCATCAAATTGCGGTTATTGCTGCTGAGTTGTCGTGTAAGGTACGCTGTCTGTGTGACATTGCGGACAAGAGTCAGTGCCCTCAATAAAAGTTCCTTCTGCAACGTTTGTCCTCAGTTATACCGGGTGAGCCATTTATCTATCGTCGGTTTCATTTCGCTATAACTTCAGCGCTTTCCGTCGGATATGTTTGATATTTTAGGACAAGGTAGGTAAATGTAGAGAATTTTTTCCCTAAAAAATTGAAAAAAAAAAGGCCCACTACATAGCGAATTATGCACTTCGATATGACGGAAGTCACTGTCTACTACGTGCGTGCACGCACGCATGCACGGGAGTGCACGCACTGCACGCACGCACGCACGGGAGTGCACGCACGCACGCGCGCGCGCGCACGCACGCACGCACGCACGCACGCACGCACGCACGCACGCGCGCACGCACGCACAGAGGAGCACAGAATTTGAGCCAATTTCTGTCAATGGGAGCACGCCCTCACGATAAAAAGAGGAACTCAGAATTTGGGCAGTTTCTGTCAACAGGGTGCACGCCTTCACGATCAACAGATGAACTCAGAATTTTGGCCAATTTCTGTCAACGGGGTGCACGCCCCCATGGACAAAGGGGGAGCATGGAGTTTGGGTCCTTCAATGCTGACAACTGTCCTAAGGAACACTCGCCCACACAAGTAAAAGACAAAGCTACGCATATCCTTGCGCATTATGATCACGTCATATGCAAAATCAATTGCTTCATGCCTTTATGTATACATGGCGGCCGAAGGCCGCGCGCGCCTCTAGTGTTTACAAAGAACTGGGTGAACTTTTGAAACGAGTATGTGGCTTTTTTGCGCGAGTATTTTTTGCGCGAGTATTTTTTGCGCGAGTATGTGGCGGCAGAAATCCTCTTTGGAACAGCGCGCTTACATTGCATTGTAAAGCAAATTTACAGAACGGACAATCAAGCGGAAGTTATTCGTCCCAACGACGAAAGCTCCATCACAGAACACTGTATCAATGACCGTAAAGCGCTGCGAGCAGACTGGCGCAGTTGCTAATCGCCCTCATCCGATGCCAAAGCCAGTCAGCACTGGATCAACGTGAGAACGCGTTTTGCGTGCCATTTAGAAATCGCTAGAGAAGTCGACATAATGCCAGTCGCCAGAGAAGTTCAAATTCAAAGTTCAAATTGTTTTGTGCGTCACTGTTGAACAACATACATAACAGATCCGGCTGAAACTTGGAGGAAGTCTGAGCTAGAGTACCTACTATAAGTGTTTAAAATTTCATCAAAATCGCTTTATCCACCCCCGAGATATACTTGAACAAAGAGGTGCAGTCGAGGCTGGGCCACCCTGTACATTACTCGCATTGTTCTAATTGCAGTATGCATGTGCGTAGTAGGTATTCACACAAATGCAGATGACGAGGGGGCTCAGAGTAGGCGGTATCACCGAAGTTTGTTAGTGGACTCATTTTAAAAGTCCTTTCTGAAACGTTTGCCGTCAGTTTTATAGGTATGTAGTTGTGCTTGTCAGTGTTGCCGCAGCGCGTTTCGTCTGCGTCGGATAGGCAGCGACCGTCTCAACGGTGGACACAACGCAACTTCTCACCCCTCCTATTTTCGCCCGGGAAAAATGAGTCGTCTGTACTGTTCTCGCGCTCTCATTGTAATTCGATGATGCATCGCCCCCTGTACCGCGTACACGGATTAGGGTTCCTTGAACTGTGTCGGCCATCAATTAACGGGATTGATTGATTGGTTCATTGTATGTTAAGGGTGTGTCGTTCTCATCCTCTCAGAAGTGTTTCGGTCGCAGAATAAAGTTGCATTTGCAAATGCTTTCTCCCAGTCAAATGTTGTTCCGCGAGACTGCAAATTCCCGAAATTATAGGCCGATTTATAATCATCCGCGTCCGTCATCTCATCCGCGTCCCGATTTACATATAATAATCATCCGTCTTTGACGGATGACGGACGCGGATGACGGACGCGGATGATTATAAATCGGCCTACGTGTAGTTGTGTTCGGTGGCGGGAGGTGTATGGGGGATGATCAACGGGGGATAGGGGGAGGGGACTGTCTTAGGGGGCATGGGGGTAGGGTGAGGGTGTGTGTGTGGGGGGGGGGGCTGAACTGCTATACTGCCTTTCTCCTACGCCCTTTTTGACTGCGTCTTGCCGTGAGCGACGGCGCTCATTGAAATGCGTTGACTACGGTGGCACGACAGTCTATGTGAGTCTGCAAGCGTGCAAGCAAATCTTTACATGAAGTGGATTCCTACCGCTAAGCTAAAAACACCAGTTTTCTCCACTCCAATGTTTGCAATGGATGAGTCCATTCTAAAACATACAGAAATGGTTACAAATGACATTTTTTGTTTTTTTTTTAATGTACTTAAAATAAAATTTTGAATTTAGTTCATTTATTAAATTTTTATTTTTGATCGCATCGCTGGTTGTGAGTGTTGCGCGCAGCGCGTTTCGTCTGCGTCGGGTAGGCAGCGACCGTCTCAACGGTGGACGCAACGCAACTTCTTAGCAGACAACAACAAATACTTACAAGTGCGCACGTGCGCTAGCCGCTACGGGTGCGCCTCACACGCAGACAGGCGAGAACCACAACAAAACAGCCTGCCTATCTACATGTATACAGAGCAATTGTCTGTAGCCTGCCTAGACTACCAGGAGTGCCGACAGTGAGTAAGTTGTCCCGACTTGTCCCTCCGGCCCGCCAAAGTCGCTAAAATTTGTTACTGTACAGCGCGTCGCGCATATGGAACCGCCTCAGCCGGGAAACGGTAGATCTTGAACAATTCACCCCGTTCATTGAGGAGCACGACAACTACAACGTAAATAGGTATCACGTAGGAAATTCTGCATTGTTCACAATGTACCTATGTGCAATCCCAGTGTCGTTTGTTCGTCCGTCTGTACTGTTCTCGCGCTCTTATTGTAATTCGATGCACTGCCCCCTGTACCGCGTACACGGACTACGGCTCCTTGAACTGTGTCATCTGGTCCAGCAATATCAGGGATTGATTGATTTGCAAATGGTTACTGCCAATCACGCTCTTCATTCGCTCACCCTCTAATGATTGGCTTCCCCACCCCGCTGATCGCGACTCTGCATCGCTCGTCAAAGAGAAGGTGTTCACGCGACGCGACACGCCTGAAAGAGTGGGTTATGCAGCGATCAATTCCACAGATTGTACGCTTGGTTGGCTGTTATTGCTGAGTTATTGTGTAAGCTAGCTGTGTAAGTAAGTACACCGTATCGGCGCTTCATTGCTGACAAGAGTCAGTGCCCTCAATCAAAGTTCCTTCTGCAGCGTTTTTCCTCAGTTATGTGCTTGTGAGAAAATCTATTGTTCAGCACACTTCTGTTCTCTTCTTCTAACGAGCGTTTACCTTGAAGTGCATTTGCAAAAGTACGATTATCGGTTGAATAGACTTTGCGAATCTCGTATGCGACAAAGTCGGTTACGTATAGCTTTTAGGTACGAATCCGTTTCTCATAACGTTCTTCAATTTGTCGAAATATTGAAGAACGTTATAAGGGCAGAAAATATTACGGTAGGTCCCTTTGCTTGTGCCTGTTGCACCGCTCTGCACGACGACAAGTGTGTACCACACCATGTGCCAAAGCGGACATTTCCGTTCGAGCAATTGATTCGTACTGTACGCGCGGATTCATCGAGAAAACAATGAGAGAAAACATCGGGACTGAACAATAATGTAAATGTTCAGTACTGAGTCTACTGGGTACCAACAACGTCCAGCAAATTCACAAATATACGTTCACTGCAACGTTTGCTGGCAGGTTCTTTTTTAAAGGCGAGGAATTGCCGAGCGCCAAAAGTTCTTTCTGCAAAGTTTATCGTTAGTCTTATGGTTGTAAGAAAATTGATTGCTCAGCAGACTGTTGATTCCGTCGTACCGTTCCGTGCTGAGATACAGTGTGTTGTGTGCGTCCGCGCTTGAATTTGCGCTTCATTGTAGGGAATTAAATGTACCGTAAACCCTATAATTAGCCCCCGGGGGAATAATTTTTTCGTTCGAGCTCTTGGAGGGTGTATAATAGGGGGGGGGGGCTAATTAGAGGGGGGCTTATAAACTGGAAGTGTCGATGAGTGGGAAGATGTGTGGGGAAAAAGGCGCGCGGAGGCGATTTTTAAGGGAAAAAGGCGCTGTGCACACACGTTGGTACACTCTAACACACTCTCACACAGTCTCACATACACATACGTGTACATACATACACATACGCGACCATACATACACCCAGACATGGAAACATGTGCCTTTTAGACGATGGTCCATTTAGGGAGGGGGTGTAATTATAGGGGGAGGGGCTAATTATAGGGGGGCTAATTATAGGGTTTACGGCAAGCCCTCGGCGCTCTCGGTCATTGGCGCCACCCCCCCCCCCCCCCCCCCTCATGGCCACTTATGATATGCGCCAGAGCATCCAAAATGGTAGTCGACGAGGCGCATATGGATCACATGTAGATCTTACGTAGTAAAAAATGTTTCAGTTGAAATGGCCAATATACTGCATTTGCACTCAGTCTGTCTGTTCACTGTTCTCGATTACTCATGGCAGAAACGATTAGAAACGATTAGTTAGAGCAATCGTTAAATCGTCAGAGATATAAGCTATGTAGGTATGTACACATAAGTCTGACCGATTCACGAAGCGGCATCTGACCGTGAATTAATGGTGGAATTGCAGCATTTGTCGTTATCGATCGGGGCAACGGGTCAACGGGCAGGGCGCTGCAGAGTCGACGCAGGCTTGGGTATTTCATTCAACCTCTCCTTACCCAGAAGAAATATTTAAAGGGGCACTATTGGAGGATTTACGGCAGACTTTGTGATTCTCGCACGCGATACAGACCTGTACGTATAGATTTACGCTGTACACGAAAACAAGGTTGTACCACCTGCCATGAAGGGGGTTTCCATTGGGGCAATTGATTCGTGCTGTATGAGCAGGTGATTAAGAAAATAATGAGAAAGACACACTGCATTGATTACCTAATTAAGGAAAAATTTGCAGGTGGCTGCAAAAAAAGGTGAATATGTGACGCTCTTTTGTTGGAGCCCAGTTTGAAAAAGAGGGGTATCAATTAAGGCATGCCTCATTTATGTATAGCCACTTACGCTTTGCAGCTGATCAACTTCAGTTTGAACAAACCGTGTATAAAAACCAAACCAAACGCTGCAACACGTCACTAGTGATGGCAATTTTGACGTTTTTCATTTTTAGGTAGGTAGGTTAGGTAAAACTGGTCACAAAGAAGCCTTAGGTAGGTTAGGTTAGGTAAGCTAGATCTTGCTGCTAGGTAGGTAGGTAATCGGGCAAATTCTTTAGGTTATAGGTAGGTAACTTAGGTAACTCCGGGTAACTAACTTAGGTAACGGTAACTTTTACGCGTATGGGTGCGTTAATCTAAAGGAAACAGATACAGACATCCCTCCTTGGCCTGCCTGCTCGCCCTTGCCCTTCGCCCCTCGCCTACCCGCCCGCTCTACAGGCAGTCCGTTTAGCTATGGGGGCGATCGCCCCTTTCGCCCCCCTCTAGATCCGCCCTTGGTAGTGAACACCTCCAGCAGAGCAATGGAGGCGCTCAGCGATCTGTCTGACACTCAGACCTTCAGCTGAGAGAGCCTGAATCTGGGCGGATTTTTCAGGGTCTATTTTCGGCATTTTTCTGGGTAATACAGAGTGGGAATGCACTTGAACTGACGAGCAACGACTCTTTCATGCTTTTTATGAGCGTATAAGAAGCGATTGCCTCATGTGGAGGTCAAAGGGACGCTGATCACCAGCTGTTCGAAGATTTTTGTCGCGTTCAAAGATTTTTGGCACGCGCTGAGCGGCCACCCTTCCCCTTGTGTGAGTGAGTAGAGAGACTTTGCTGTGTGGGGGCGATAGGGCACGCCTACGTCCTTCATTCATCCACTGCATTGCCCCCTGCTGGCGCGGATCTAAGAGCGACGCTGCCTAATGGCCAACTCACCTTGCTGTTCGAAGACTTTTGACCGCCACTGTATGTGCCTGCCGTATGTACATAGGTACGCATGAATGTGGCGTGCTACGGACGTACATTTCACGAAATGATGCGAGGTGGAGTACTATGGCCAGTCCAGCAGCAGAAGAGAGAGAATGTGCACCGCAACCTAATGGTTTGGCTATTCAGATGACTGTAGGAGGAGCAGTGCCATGCCTGGAAGTCCGGCGGGGAACGCCCTGCTTGGGCTGACTGTGGAGTCGTCGACGTTCACCCACTTGGACTTGCCTGAGTTGACCGTCCTGCACCCAGGCCGTGTACGTGTAGTGGCTGCTAAAAGGGCTGTCTCCCCTGTGCTCAACAATAGGCGCCTTTTGGCAATATTCCTCCCTTTTCTGAAAGTGAAAATATTTTGGTGCATCAGAGCCTCTTGACTCTAAGGAATGTAATCTTGTACATCAAAAGGAGATCATCTTTATTATTGATGTCAAGTCTCTTCGACCTAACCACACCAAAATATCGCCATTTCCCGGTTTTGCTATAACGGGGAAAGCATTTTGGTGCGTCCAATATTGTCCAACTGCTGCAGCTAGTCAACATCTGTTTGGGCAATCAACTTTCACATTATAGCGAAGCTCTGTCATGCACTGTTTAAGAGCCTATAGAGCATCGGAACTTGTGGTTGCTGGTAAATTATGTGTGTGTGTGCGTGCGTGCGTGCGTGCGCGTGCAGTTGTGCTATATTTCTGCATCGTAGCGTAGTGATGTAAAGAATCAAAATGATCGCTATAACTAGGCGGTCAACTTTTGTGTTTTAGCCGAAGTGATGCGACGTACTCACATCAAGTTTCTTGCGAAGCAGCCCATTTGACGGTGTGCGTGCGTGCGTGCACTTCTGCAGTGCCATATTGGTTCGTTGGAGAATAGTGGTGTAAAGAATCAAAATGATCTACACGTGCAGGCGGTCAACTTTCGTGTTTTAGCCAAAGTGATCCGACCTACCCATATCGATATTTATCGATTATTCCGGAAGTGAAAATATTTTGGTGCGTTGGATCGTGTCGACTTCAAGGAATGAAATGTTCTCCATCGAAGGGCGATCAACTTTATTATTGATGTTTAGGCCATCCGACCTAACCACACCAAAATATTGCCAATTTCCATTATTGGTATAATGGGGGGAGGTATTTTGGTGCGTCCAATTTGGTTCAAATGTTGACAGTGGTCTAGATCATGTCTGGGCAAGCAACTTTCCCCATTATAGCGAAGCTCTGCGATGCACCGTTAAAGAGCCTATAGGGTACGGAACTTTTGGCTGAGATTTTTGATCACTAATATCTCATTATCAGTGATCAAGATTTGGGTTCAGTGGCTTGGCATAGACTTCCCATAAGAAACTGTTCAAGGAAATCAAAAAAAAATTGGGGGTTAATTGGGCACTTTTTCGAGATTTACTCTTGGTGGAAACCACCCCAAAAAAACGACTATGTCCGAAAAAACGCATAAAATCGGCGATATCTCAAGTTTGGTAGGACGCAGAGACGATTCCTTTGGTACGCAAAATTGCCATCATGGGTCGGCTACACATGCCAAGTTTCATCACAATTGCCCAAGGTGCTCGCGAGTGGTGCTCCAAAAACTGGGTGGAGAACAAGAAAAAAAAAAAAGACACTATTCCAAAACCTTTTTGGGCGTTTCCCCTTAACGCGCAATAGTATTGAAACGCGCTGTGGCGCGTACGGTCTCCCGATGAGTGCGCTTCCTTTGAGCCATAACGCGACCAAATCGGTTCAGGCAATCAAAAGTTATAGGCGATCGAAAATCCGAATTCTCGCGCGCGCAAGTCGTCACATATTAGGGTTGTACGCTGACGCGTACACCCTGATAATGCAAAATTGCAGCACGTCTAACGTTTGCAGTGCAGTACATATGTACAATGTCAGTTTATCATGTCTACAACGTTCAAAAAGACTAATGCACTGCACAAATACGTTCACTGCAACGTTTGTCTCTGTGGTTTGCAATTGAAGAACAGAATTGTTGAGGGTGACGTTCTCTCGTTCCCGCGAGTGTTTCATCAGCGGTACAGGTAGCGCAGAGGAGCGAACGTGAGACAAAATACAGGTAGTTGGACAGTGGAAATACCATACGTCGCGTGCGTCTGCGCTTGCGATGTTGCGGTTGCGCTTCAAAAGCACGAAATGGTACCACCCCTCCCCTTTATAACTACCGTCCCCATGATAAGCGCCCCAGGCAATCCTGGAGCGCCCGGTAGGCGCCACAGACGCTTATCATTTTTTTTTACGGTTGTGAAAAACGCTGCCTAAAAATAAATTGAATGCAGCCTTTTTTCCCTTTTCTCGCTCGCTGTGTGATATTCGCTCGCCCGCTCGCTCGCAGGCCCGCACGCACGCACGCACGCACGCACGCACGCACGCACGCACGCACGCACGCACGCACGCACGCACGCACGCACGCACGCACGCACGCACGCACGCACGCACGCACGCACGCACGCACGCACGCGCACGCACGCACGCAACACGCACGCACACACCAGCAGGCAGCAGAAGACTTCAGGTCTGCGCAGACAAACCTCTAGTCAATCAGCTCCGCTGCGCGAGTTACACAGTCGACTTGGGGACGGCTGATAACATAGCTGCCCTCCACACATGATGTTGTAGGTATTTGCCATTTGCGTCTTGCATTATCAGAAATTAGTTTGTGCCCTTCGTAAAAGTTATTGGAGTAACATTTACCGTCATGTTTACAGTTGTGAGAACATTTAATGTTCGCTCGTTCTCTTGCTATAGAGGTCTAGTCCCTGGCAAATGCTTCATTTACTCTATTTACTGTATTAAATTCGGTGTATTGACATTGGTTCATTGTGAAGACGCACTCATCTTCTTCCGTCTGACACACTTTGTGCGTTCAAAAATAATTGATCGAAATATTGAACACTCCCCAATACACAGTGTCTCACTCACCCATCCAATAGCGCCGCGAGTAGCGGACTGTTGAAGCCATAGCACAGCCTGGGCTGCGATTTGAGCATTTATGCGGCATGTACAGGTAGGTATCTCGAGCCGAGGGCGCCCCAGGGGCCCACACAGTCCCATCTCGCCTGAGACTTTGGTCGGTCGCTGCGCGAAAACTACGACGCCCACAAAGGGCTCAGATCCTATGTAGCTGTAGCCGAAGCGCGTCGAAGCTCTACTCGGCTACTGGACCTACCGCCTGAGCGACAACCAAATCTGGAATGCTCGCAAGACCATGCGCTACTACGACAACGACCGACAGACGACCGATTTTTCCCGGGCGAAAATATGTAGGAGAGGAGGACGATGGTTGTGGTCGGCAAGAAGCACTCGAAGATGGCACTACGCGCACATGACACACTTGTAGCGTAGCACTACTGCTACTGCTACATACCTATACTGCAGAACAGAAATTGATATACCTAGGTTACTCACAATAGAGTTGTCTTGTTTAATCGTACACAACGTCGATCAGCAAGGACAAAATCAAAATGCACTGCATAGTGCATAAATACGTCCACTGCAACGTTTGTCGCTCGGCTTGTAAATGTGCGAAAGGGCATTGCTGAAGTTAACGTTCTCTTCTTTCTGCGAATGTTTCATCAGCGGTACAAGTATCGTAGACATACGAAGAGGAGACAATTGTTCGCTTGTGCCTCTAATGTGACATTGAAAATGAAATCAGCTGCTCACAAACAGCTGACATACCGAAAACTCGTCAATCGGTCCCCCACGCAATACCATCCCCTCCAATAATGTCTCTGAGAAGCCGAGGGTTGAAACAATACTGCACCGGGGTACATTTCGAAAATTCTGGGCAAGATGAGCCCGCGACTCAGCGCCTACGCATCCAGAGCTTCGACAGTGTTGAGGCTGTTCACCGACTTGCACGTCACTTATCAGAGTCGCTCACCAAACATTCGACCCCCGCCCCAGAAACACGTATATGCATAAACACGCTCCAAAAGAATGTAGGCGTTGTCGAAACAATAGCGAGTGACTCTATCGCCTTTAAAACGGCCGCAATTGACCAAACTACTGCTGAAGACTGCGCTGAATGTCTGACTCACGAGTGCACAAAATCAGTCAAATGCGATTCACTCATAACGGCCGCAATTGACCAAACTATGTACTGCTGAAGACTGCGCTGAATGTCTGACTCACGAGTGCACAAAATCAGTCAAATGCGATTCAGTCATCGATCAGAAGAGGCAATGGCCAGCATAAAATATGTTCAGTGCAACGTTTGGCTTCGGTTTCTGCCATTTGCAACGTTCGGCGAGAAACTGCCATACGCAGGCTGTTCGAGTGTTTCTTCAGCAGTACAAGTAGCGTAGACACACAAACATGAGACAATCTCGCAATGACGAAGCTTCATTCATTGCAGTTCGTTTTCTCATTGGGGAACGTTCGTGACAATTTGTGGAACTGTTCCCGTCAGATCGGTGCATCGGTGCAGCTGCAGCACCCTCTCGAGTTCCTTGTCGGCAAAATGTGAATGTGTCTTTGTCGCATGAAAATGAAAATGGATGGACAGTGGAGATACTAGAGTTGCAAAAAAAAAACAAAAACAAATGGCAAACTCGGGTGTTTTTTTTGATGAAACCGTTTTTTTAATGAGTACGTGTTTTCGAACTTTTTTCAAAATCACCAAAACAAAAGTAATCTGGACCAAGTAGTGGGTATTCTAACATGTGTAGGACGGATAAGCAGCCACGACCACTCTTGCATGACGCTTACGCTTTCAAAACAAGTTTGGAGGAGCATAAACCAGAGTGCACCATGCGCGACATGTACATTGTGAACCATGTTCCGCATTCAACGATGTAGCAGTTCAGCTCGTTTTTTTTTACAGCGGAAGAACAGCGGAAGTGCTTGCCAAAATCTCACATGCGCAGGTGGCGCATTGTTGTGGTCGATCACCAGCTACAGTGAAGACACTTGATCACTTTGTTGACTTTCAGTTCACTTCTGGGTGGCTGCTGTGCTATCAAAGTGTCTAAGTACATGACTGCAAATACATAGACATCACTCAAAGCAATGGGCTTCAAGTTGCAAACAAACGTTGGCGCATAATCCACAAAAATAGCAAAAAGTAATCAAAAGAAAGTGTTTTTTTTACAGAACCATGTTTTTTTTAAGAAAAGACCTACTTTTTTAGAATAAAACCGGTTGAAAAAACCTTAACAACTCAACTGAAAAATGTTGGTGTCAACTACCACGTTGGGATGCGACCAACGGGACCAATGGGACCAACGCTCTTGCGATCAACAGGGGAGCACCGAATTTGGGCCAACAACGGTCAACGCGGTGCACACCCCATGGTCAAAAGCTTCTGTATCTGCTTGCACATTATGATCACACGTCAACGTCATAAGCAAAATCAATTGCTGCATGCCTTTAGAAGGCGTCCATGGCAAATTGAAGACTTGTAGAAAAAGGGCGATTGCAGTGCTGGGATTCGAACCCAGGTCTCAGGGATTCCGGTCCTGGATGCTAACCACTACGCCACACTCGCACGCCTCCTAAAATCGACCACAGATTTAAATAAAAATATAGATTTCCTTTAAATTGTGACCAAAAGGTACCCACACAGGCACTGTGTGGCATGCCACATTTCGTTTGGCTCAAAGCTGTTTGGGGAATTCGAAGCGCCCCAGTTCTGAACTACAAAAAACGCAAATGCACTGCATGAATACGTTCACTGCAACGTTTGTCACTGGGGTTTGCAATTGAGAAACTGACGTTGACGTTTTCTCCTTCCCACGAGTGTTTCCTCTGCGGTACATGTAGCGAAGACTACGAGCATGAGACGATAGAAGACTCCACTCAGCAAGGTACACAGGACCTTTCGAAGACTAACTTTTGCAACAGACAACTTTGCAACAACCCTGTCCATTTTTTAAGGACACTGCTCAATTGTGGCAGTACCTAGCATAGAAACGTGAATACAAAAATTGCATCAAATTTCTGTTATTGCTGCTGAGTTATCGTGAAAGCTACCGCCACAGATCTGTGACATTGCTGACAAGAGTCAGTGCTCTCAATAAAAGTTCCTTCTGCAACGTTTGTCCTCAGTTATATATTTAGTTGCGCGGAAATCTATTGTTCAGCATAGTGTAGTTCTCTTCTTCTAACGAGCGTTTGAACTGAAGTGCATTTGCAACAGTGCGATTGTTGATTGGATTTTACAAATCTGTACCTGTACTACAATGTGTAGGCTTAGGCTTTTACTTAGGCTTACCTAGGTATATCTATTCGTCTATAATTTTAGGAAACAAAAGGGTTTAAGCAATCTTATAACGAGTGTTCCTTCAGCAGTACAAGTACAGCGTAGGCACACAAACATGAGACAATATCCATCCAATAGCGCCGCGTGTAGCCGAATGTTGAAGCCATAGCACAGTCTGGGCTACTATTGGAGCATTTATGCGGTATGTACATGTATGTATTTCGAGCCGAGTGCGGGTGCCCCAGGAACCCACGCAGTCCCCTCTCGCCTGAGACTTTGGTCGGTCGCTGCGCGAAAGCTACGACGCCCACAAAGGGCTCAGATCACCTCGAGCCGAAGCGCGTCGAAGCTCTACTCGGCCACTGGACCTACCGCCTGAGCGACAACCAAGTCTGGAATGCTCGCAAGACCATGCGCTACTACGACAACGACAGACAGACGACTGATTTTTCCAGGGCGAAAATATGTAGGAGGGGAGGACGATGGTTTTGGTCGGCAAGAAGCACTCGAAGATGGCACTACGCGCACATGACACACAGCTGACACGCAGCGTAGCACTACCGCTACTGCTACATACATGTATGTATAGAACAGAAATTGATATACATACCTAGGCACTCAAACAAAAAGAGTTGTCTTGTTTAAACGTACCCACGCTGCGAACACGGACAGAAACAAAATGCACTGCAGAAATACATACGTTCACTGCAGTGTTTGTCGCTCGGTTTGTAAAAGTGAGAAAGGGCATTGCTGAGGTTGACGTTCTCCCGTTCCCACGAGTATTTCATCAGCGGTACAAGTATCGTAGACATACAAACAGGAGACAATAGGTGTCCCTCACTGCACATAAATAACCACGTTTTTTTTAAGAAACAACCTACTTTTTTCGCCGGCGTCAGCGCGGCGAGTTCATATACGGACGGAAAATTTTCTAAATGGTCTGTTCGTTCGTCCGTCCGTCCATCTGTTACCGACCGGTTCTCCTTTATGGCTTGACGGATCGAACCGAAATTTTTTTCGAGCATTCTTAGTACGAATTTGGAGATACACCTTTTTAGATTTATTTTAAAAATTCATGAAAGTTTTGCGAGAATTTTCAATAAATGTTTTCAGCCATGCCACCATGCCATGAGATTAAGGCCATGTTAGTGCGTTCGCCATCGCCAGTACGCGCGTGGGTCCCGCCACCCACTCCGCTACGCTGGCTAGGCAGTGAACGCTCCCCCCCCCTCCCCCACCACCAAATTAGAGCGGGGGTAAGGGGCAGCGTTAGGAAATGCGTGCGTGCGTGTAATTGCAACAGCGTGTAATTCTCACTTCATTTGCACAGCATGTTTCTGTGTGCGCACGCACGCACTGTGATCCAGTTCGTTGCTGCTGGCGCTGGCAAACCGTAACTGGTCTGTAGGATGGCCTGCTTGACTGATCTTGACTCAGATTCTGGCTTTTTGTGCATTTGCAATGCGCACTTTTGTCTTTTCTGACAAAAGCAAGGTGGTGCAGCGTTTTGCAATGCAACAACAGTGCATAATGTTTTCAACAAAAGAGACAGTAACCGGGCGTCGTATTATTGAAGCTTGTGCGGCGATTACTGCTAAAGAATTCCAGGAAGTGTGCACCCGTCCAATCGGTGCCGAAGCACAGAAATTTCGAATGAAAGGCAACAAATTTAAATGAAGTGCTTTTTGAAACGAGCTTTTTTAGAATAAAACCAGTTGAAAAACATCAACAACACTAGGATCACGCCCTCACGCCCAGCCCAACACAGGAGCACGGAGCGTAGACACACAAACATGAGACAATCTCGCAATGACGAAGCTTCATTCATTGCAGTTCGTTTTCTCATTGGGGAACGTTCGTGACAATTTGTGGAACTGTTCCCGTCAGATCGGTGCATCGGTGCAGCTGCAGCACCCTCTCGAGTTCCTTGTCGGCAAAATGTGAGTGTGTCTTTGTCGCATGAAAATGAAAATGGATGGACAGTGGAGATACTAGAGTTGCAAAAAAAAACAAATGGCAAACTCGGGTGTTTTTTAGATGAAACCGTTTTTTTAATTAGTACGTGTTTTCGAACTTTTTTCAAAATCACCTCAGAAAGTAATCTGGACCAAGTAGTGGGTATTCTAACATGTGTAGGACGGATAAGCAGACACGACCACTCTTGCATGACGCTTACGCTTTCAAAACAAGTTTGGAGGAGCATAAACCAGAGTGCACCATGCACGACATGTACAATGTGAACCATGTTCCGCATTCAACGATGTAGCAGTTCAGCTCGTTTTTTTTTACAGCGGAAGAACAGCGGAAGTGCTTGCCAAAATCTCACATGCGCAGGTGGCGCATTGTTGTCGTCGATCACCAGCTACAGTGAAGACACTTGATCACTTTGTTGACTTTCAGTTCACTTCTGGGTGGCTGCTGTGCTATCAAAGTGTCTAAGTACATGACTGCAAATACATAGACATCACTCAAAGCAATGGGCTTCAAGTTACAAACAAACGTTGGCGTATAATCCACAAAAATAGCAAAAAGTAATCAAAAGAAAGTGTTTTTTTTTACAGAACCATGTTTTTTTTTAAGCAAAGACCTACTTTTTTAGAATAAAACCGGTTGAAAAAACCTTAACAACTCAACTGAAAAATGTTTGTGTCAACTACCACGTTGGGATGCGACCAACGGGACCAATGGGACCAACGCTCTTGCGATCAACAGGGGAGCACCGAATTTGGGCCAACAACGGTCAACGCGGTGCACACCCCATGGTCAAAAGCTTCTGTATCTGCTTGCACATTATGATCACACGTCAACGTCATATGCAAAATCAATTGCTGCATGCCTTTAGAAGGCGTCCATGGCAAAATCGACCACAGATTTAAATAAAAATATAGATTTCCTTTAAATTGTGACCAAAAGGTACCCACACAGGCACTGTGTGGCATGCCACATTTCGTTTGGCTCAAAGCTGTTTGGGGAATTCGAAGCGCCCCAGTTCCGAACTCCAAAAAACGCAAATGCACTGCATGAATACGTTCACTGCAACGTTTGTCGCTGGGGTTTGCAATTGAGAAACTGACGTTGACGTTTTCTCCTTCCCACGAGTGTTTCCTCTGCGGTACATGTAGCGAAGACTACGAGCATGAGACGATAGAAGACTCCACTCAGCAAGGTACACAGGACCTTTCGAAGACTAACTTTTGCAACAGGCAACTTTGCAACAACCCTGTCCATTTTTTAAGGACACTGCTCAATTGTGGCAGTACGTAGCATAGAAACGTGAATACAAAAATTGCATCAAATTTCTGTTATTGCTGCTGAGTTATCGCGAAAGCTACCGCCACAGATCTGTGACATTGCTGACAAGAGTCAGTGCTCTCAATAAAAGTTCCTTCTGCAACGTTTGTCCTCAGTTATATATTTAGTTGCGCGGAAATCTATTGTTCAGCATAGTGTAGTTCTCTTCTTCTACCGAGCGTTTGAACTGAAGTGCATTTGCAACAGTGCGATTGTTGATTGGATTTTACAAATCTCGCATGCGACAAAGACCTGTACTACAATATGTACCTAGGCTTAGGCTTTTACTTAGGCTTACCTAGATCTATTCGTCTATAATTTTAGGAAATAAAAGGGTTTACCGTAAACCCTATAATTAGCCCCCCGGGGGCTAATTTTTTCGTTCGAGCTCTAGGAGGGTGTATAATTATAGGGGGGGCTAATTATAGGGGGGGGCTTATAAACTGGAAGTGTCGATGAGTGGGAAGATGTGTGGGCAAAAAGGCGCGTGGAGGCGATTTTTAAGGGAAAAAGGCGCTGTGCACACACGTTGGTACATAACACACTCTCACACAGTCTCACATGCACATACGTGTACATACATACACATACGCGACCATACATACACCCAGACATGGAAACATGTGCCTTTTAAGCAATCTTTTAACGAGTGTTCCTTCAGCAGTACAAGTACAGCGTAGACACACAAACATGAGACAATATCCATCCAATAGCGCCGCGCGTAGCCGAATGTTGAAGCCATAGCACAGCCTGGGCTACGATTGAAGCATTTATGCGGCATGTACAGGTAGGTATCTCGAGCCGAGGGCGCCCCAGGAGCCCACACAGTCCCATCTCGCCTGAGACTTTGGTCGGTCGCTGCGCGAAAACTACGACGCCCACAAAGGGCTCAGATCCTATGTACCTGTAGCCGAAGCGCGTCCAAGCTCCACTCGGCTACTGGACCTACCGCCTGAGCGACAACCAAATCTGGAAGGCTCGCAAGACCATGCGCTACTACGACAACGACAGGTAGGCGACCGATTTTTTGCGGGCAAAAATATGCAGGAGGGTAGGCCCGATGGTTGTCGTCAGCAAGAAGCACTCGAAGATGGCGCTACACGCACATGACACACAGCTGACACGCTGCGTAGCACTACCGCTACTGCTACATATAGAACAGAAATTGATGTACCTACTAGGGATGAGCATGGGCCGGGCCGGCCGGGCCCGGCGCGGCCCGGCCCGGCCCGCGGGCCGGGCCGGGCCGGAATTCCAGGCCCGTTTTGCGGGCCGGGCCGGGCCGGGCCTGCGTTTTGAGGGTGCGGGCCGGGCCGGGACGGGCCGGACGTTCTTGGCTGGCCAACGTAGACAGCTACCTATGTAATGCATTGTAAGTATCGGCGGCTATTCTGCACCGTATTAGCAACTTTGTATTCTATGACGCGCGTAATCGCGCTCAAATAGTGCAAAGGCCGTAAAATGGTTGTGAACTGCGATTCTGAGAGGTGGATGCGCCATTCCGTTAAGTAAATCACGCAAATTGGCATACGGTATTTCAGTAAATTGTACACTGTAGTGACTGTACTTATTTCGTGTTGCGGGCCGGGCCGGGCCGGGCCTGCGATATTGAGCAGTTGGACGGGCCGGGCCGGGCCGGGCCTGGATTTTGAGGGTGCGGGCCGGGCCGGGACGGGCCGGACTATCTGGCGGGCCGGGCCGGGCCGAGATGTGCAGGCCCGTGCTCATCCCTAGTACCTACATATAGGTTACTCAAAATACAGTTGTCTTGTTCTAATCGTACACAACGTCGATCAGCAAGAACAAAGGCCAAAATTTACTGCATGAATACGTCCACTGCAACGTTTGTCGCTCGGCTTGTAAATGTGAGAAAGGGCATTGCTGAAGTGAATGTTCTCTTCTCCCTGCGAATGTTTCATCAGTGCGTACAAGTATCGTAGACATGCGAAGAGGAGACAATAGTGTTATTGTGCCTCCAATGTGCCATTGAAAATGAAATCAAACAGCTGACATACCGTAAACTCGCCAATAGGTCCCCCACGCAATACTATCCCCTCCAGTAGTGCCTCTGAGAATCTGAGGATTGAAACAATACTGCCCGCGGTGCATTTAGAGAATTCTGGGCAAGGTGAGCCCGCGACTCAGCGCCTACGCATCCAGAGCTTCGACATGACAGTTTGGAAGCTTTTCACCGACCTGCAAGTCACTTACATCCGAGTCTCTCGCCAAACATTCGACCCCCCCCCCCAGAAACCCGTTTAAACACGCTCCAAGAGAATGTAGGCGTTGTCGAAACAATAGGGAGTGACTCCATCGCCTTCAAAACGGCGCCGCGATCGACCAAACTACTGCTGAAGACTGCGCTAAATGTCTGACTCACAAATGCAGTATATCAGTCAAAAAGGAAAGGATTTACTCACCAATCACAAGAGGCAGTGGCCAGCATAAAATATGTTCACTGCAACGTTTGCCGTTTGCAACGTTCGGCGAGAAACTGCCATACACATTAGGGATGAGCACGGGCCTGCACATCTCGGCCCGGCCCGGCCCGCCAGATAGTCCGGCCCGTCCCGGCCCGGCCCGCACCCTCAAAATCCAGGCCCGGCCCGGCCCGGCCCATCCAACTGCTCAATATCGCAGGCCCGGCCCGGCCCGGCCCGCAACATGAAATAAGTACAGTCACTACAGTGTACAATTTACTGAAATACCGTATGCCAATTTGCGTGATTTGCTTAACGGAATGGCGCATCCACCTCTCAGAATCGCAGTTCACAACCATTTTACGGCCTTTGCACCATTTGAGCGCGAAAGACGCGCGTCATAGAATACAAAGTTGCTAATACGGTGCAGAATAGTCGCCGATACTTACAATGCATTACATAGGTAGCTATCTACGTTGACCAGCCAAGAACGTCCGGCCCGGCCCGGCCCGGCCCGCACCCTCAAAACGCAGGCCCGGCCCGGCCCGGCCCGCAAACCGGGCCTGGAATTCCGGCCCGGCCCGGCCCACGGGCCGGGCCGGGCCGGGCCGGGCCGGGCCGGCCCGGCCCATGCTCATCCCTAATACACATACACTGTGGCCCAAAAAAAGTGATAGACGACACTTTGCCAGTCTCGTTCTCGTGACCAGGGGGCTCAATTGAGCTCAAATTTTAACATGACATATTTCGACATGTTCTACGCCTACACGCCGAATTTCATCGAATTTCGTTGGGCGTCGCTCAAACGGCAGCATTTCTGCTAAAGCAATGTCAAAAATCGAGTGTTTCTCGTGACCAGCACGTCCTAGAGGGCTCAAATTTTGCTGCAGCTGCAGCAGCACCCTCTCGAGTTCCCCTTGTCGGCAGAATGTGAGTGTGTCTTTACGCATTCTCTCCCATGAAAATGGAATTGGTTGGACAGTGGAGATACTAGAGTTGTCAAAAAAAAAGACAAATGGCAAACTCGGGTGTTTTTTTTAATGAAACTGTTTTTTTAATTAGTACGTGTTTTTTTAACTTTTTCAAAATCACCTCAGAACGTAATCTGAACCAAGTAGTGGGTATTCTAACATGTGTAGGACGTATCAGTAGGCACAGCAGGACCACTCTTGCATGACTCTTAAGAGTCACTGTCAGGTACAGTAGTTGGAGTTCGTTGTTGTTGGTAGAATATGAGTGGGTCTTTAGTTTACGCATTCTCTCCCATGGAAATGATTGGACAGTGGAGATACTAGAGTTGCAAAAAAAAAACAACCAAGTGGCAAACTCGGGTGTTCTTTTTTTAATAGAAAAGGTGTACTGACGTCCGCCAGGACGTCCGCCACCAAACCTATGCCTGTACATACCGTACTCCTGCTCTCTTCCTCCTTAACACTGGACTCCAGCGGCGCTGAACTTTCCCAAGCAACAACGACAGACAGACGACCGATTTTTCTCGGAGTAAGGTAAGGAGAGGTTGAAAAAATAGTGCACCGGGGCACTATTGGAGGATTTACGGTACATAATTTCATAGGTATATGTGTGACTAGCCGCTTACAACTCAGGACACCTGTGGCAAAGTGCTCAGAAGTGGTTCAGTATCAATACAATGTGCCACAAGATCATGATGAGAATGCTCAGTTGAAAAGCAACAATGACGAATCTGCAAAGTGCTGCAGGAAAAACCAAAAGAACTCAACCAATGCCAAAACTGCACTTCTGCAGTCCAGGAAAAGTCTCGCCTTTTTGTTGTAACTCTTTATTCAGTCATTACATCTCCTTCAATAGTACAGATTGGGCACTATGCCATCTTGAGCAGACATACATAAACCCTACGATTAGCCCTCTGTAGGCTAATTGTGATTACTGTATTCGATTAGAAATCAAATGTCAGGATGGTGACCAGCCTGAGGCGTTACATAAAAGAACACTGACGACACCAATACTGCGATCTTGCACCTTTTGCCCTTTTTTATATATACGACCCTTTTTAAAAGCCTATTAAGTCAAAGCCTAAGCCTCCACCTAAGCCTAAGCCATGGAAGCGTGAGCCATGGAGCCTAATAATACGCCTAAAGTGTTTCTTGTGTGTGTGTGTGTGTGTGTGTGTGTGTGTGTGTGTGTGTGTGTGTGTGTGTGTGTGTGTGTGTGTGTGTGTGTGTGTGTGTGTGTGTGTGTGTGTGTGTGTGTGTGTGTGTGTGTGTGTGTGTGTGTGTGGTGGTGGTTGGTGGTGTCGGTGTCTTGTTGTTAATGCCCAGCTCGTTTAACACCAAAATACCAAATTATATGTACCACATGCGGAATTTGCATAACCAACTTATTAACCTGCAGTAGTTTCATCCTCATTTTGATGGTGATTGTTCCAAGCCAGTGGCACACAACATTTCAGCTCAATCTGTTCAGCACAACTCGTATTGTAGTAAACATATCGTATCATATGGGGGTGCTAATAGACTCAAAGTGGTCTTGGGAGGGTGTATAATCATAGGGGTGTAGGGGGGAATTATAGGGTTTACAGTATCTTGCACAACTCTCTGCACTGCTTCGATAAAACACGTATATGTAGTTTGCATAACTCATGTACCGTAAATCCTCCAATAAAACCCCCCCCCCTCCAATAGTGCCCCCCCTCCAATAGTGCCCCCGGGTACGGCAAGGTTGAAATAATAGAGCCCCCCCTCCAATAGTGCCCCCGGGGGTAAGGGGTATGTTGTGCCATGTGCCTTTTATGGGCAAAAATATAGTGGTAGGTACATTTATATCGTGTATACACACTATTACTAACCAATAATAGTACGTTTCAGCAACTATTAGCGGTAAATCAACCATTAAATGTGGCAAAAGTGATCAAAATCACCGAAAAATCGGCAATTTTGACAGCGAAACTAGCATTACCATTCAAAATTTTTAGGTTGAAATAATAGAAGCCCCCCCTCCAATAGTGCCCCCCTCCAATAGTGCCCCCGGGTAAGGAGAGGTTGAAAAAATAGTGCCCCGGGGGCACTATTGGAGGATTTACGGTATTATGGTATGTACCTTTTTTCAAATCCAGCTCCTAAATGATGGTGAACTGTGCCAAGCAAATTTCAGCTCAATCCATCCAGTGCAACTAACCCTCTGGACTGTGTTGCAAACAAACAGACAGACCTTTGATAATGCAAGTTTTTATAGCATTAACACCTGTAAAACAAAATAAAACAAAATAAAAGTTAAAAGTTTTCATAGCATGAACACATGCAAAACAAAAAAGTAATAAACAAAAAAGTTACAAGTTTCTGTGGGAGAGGTTTGAACCCAGGACCTCCAGCTTAGTAACCACTAGGGATGAGCACGGGCCTGCGCATCTCGGCCCGGCCCGGGCCGCCAGATAGTCCGGCCCGTACCGGCCCGGCCCGCACCCTCAAAACGCAGGCCCGACCCAGCCCGGACCGTCCAACTGCTCAATATCGCAGGCCCGGCCCAGCCCGGCCCGCCCCAGAAAATAAGTACAGTCACTACAGTGTACAATTTACTGAAGGACCGGGATTCCAATTCGCGGGATTCACTCAACGGAACGGCGCGTCCACCTCTCAGAATCGCAGTTCACAACCATTTTACGGCCTTTGCGCCATTTGAGCGCGAAAGACGCGCGTCATAGAATACAAAGTCGCTAATACGGTACAGAATAGTCGCCGATACTTACAATGCATTACATAGGTAGCTATCTACGTTGGCCAGCCAAGAACGTCCGGCCCGGCCCGGCCCGGCCCGTACACTCAAAACGCAGGCCCGCCCCGCCCCGGCCCGCAAAACGGGCCTGGAATTCCGGCCCAGCCCGGCCCACGGGCCGGGCCGGGCCGGCCCGGCCCGTGCTCATCCCTAGTAACCACTACACCATAAGCACTGCACCACTGATCTGTGCAGAACAGCTTTCTAAACACGTCTCGTAAGTCAGAAAGTGCAACTCTCTTTGCTGCACTGCACACAGAAACTAACGAAGAACCATACTACTGTAGAAAAAGATCCCATTGTATCTTTGGATTACTGTAGTGGATTTGAAAAACAATGGCAGATTCGTGCTCAGCATGGTCGGTTACATATGTTCGTGCTATTTTTCACCCACAACTGGCAACATAAACTATTTGCAATTTGCATATTCAATGTGTCACATCTCGCGATTATGGTATCGCACTGAAAAACGGATCTGATATTCGTAATCAGCGTGGTCGATTGCATATATCACACGCAGATTTGACACAGAATTCTCAAATTTGGTCAGACACGTACGCAAAATTTGCATAACTCGTGGATTACGGTAGCTTCAGTAGTGCCACTCTTATTTTGACGGTGAAGTTTCCCAAGCAAGCTTCACACAAAATTTCAGCTCAGTCCGTTCAGCACAACTCTCTGGGCTGCGTTGCAGACACACACACACGGACAGACAAACATTGTGCTTTAGTAATACTCAGCTCGTGGAACCCGAAACCTTTGTTGTCTGTTTACAAGGGCAATCTCTCTCCAGCGGAAAAGTCTGGGATATAACGGTGCTACCGCCGAAGAGTAGCATCAGTTCTAGTCCAGACCGTAAAGTGGCGTTTTGTGCCTTCTCCAGCCAGCACGATGCTGCGTCTCGCAACGCTGATTACAGTACTGGTGGCTTCCGCGATGTCCGTCCACGTGCATCGCCGACTCAGAAGGGACGCGCAGTTTGGCAAGCCAGCCATGAGGGCCCGCATCAGTCAAGAGTTTCTCAACGCCGTCGCTCCGGTGCGTGCAAAACTGAAGATTACGGTAGCTACAGTACCTGAGTAGGCTGTGTGGTGACAATGTTGTCGCAAGGATCTCTCACATCCCCTACGCGGTGTATTGTTTTGAATTGTTGTTTGAGTGATCGGACGAAGCACTGTGGTTGTTAGGGAAAAAGCTAGGAGGCCATCAATGGCCCATATAGCATACCTATATCCATCCCTTCTTCTCTAGGGCCGCGCAATTTAGCCGAAGACATTTGGAAGAACGCCATCTATATTCTAGGGGAGCGATGGCACGAGAAAATTCATTGAAAGGGAAGTCCTCGGTCTAGTGGGTCCATCAAGAATCGAACAGGACCTTGCGCGCAAGAGGCCGAATCTTCACCACTAGGCCATAAGCTGCCAAGGTAAACTCACAGACACACAGGTGATTCCTGCGGCATTCGACAAGTTCCTTACGGAGGAGCTGACGCAGTGCACCAACGGCACCGAGACGAAGCTGCCGCCAGACACCGACTCGGGCGTCGTCTGGGTCTTTGACTCGGTCGAGGTATGTAGGTACATGTATACACATACCGTAAACCTTTAAATTGGTCACCGGGGTTAATCGTTTTGTTCGGCACGTTGGCCCTTTATTTGAGCAATAAACTCAAAGGTCCCTATGCAGAGGGTTACTGTAGAGGGTATACGGTGCTACTGCTAGACAAGAAGGTACTGTATCGATGCGCAAACTCAGATCGTCGACCACGAGATGCCCGCGGTGGCGATCGCGCTGCAAGCGCCGAGCGGCATCGGGCTCACGCTAAAGGGCGGCCACATCAGCGGCGCCTACAAAGGCCACAAGAAAGACGACCCCACGCAGCTGGGCGAAGTGGCCGTGAGTCGTCGAGTGTTTCCCACGGCGGGAGATTCGCGTCGAGACCGCGTCATCGTCGGCCCTTCAGTTCGACGTGTCGGCCTTCGACGACAGCCTCGGGCTCGTCTGGAGCCTGGTGGACGGCAAGGTGAAGTTGCGCCTCGACAGCTGCAGCGTCCAGAGGACGACCACGATCACGCCCAGCGCCGAAAGTCGGTGATCACCCCCTCCCCCCCCACCCACCAGGTGGGGGGGGGGAGGGTACAGTAGATGGAAGCGCACGGCGGAGTTGAGCCGGTTTCAGTGGCCGCCGACCCCGAGGTGGTGCGCTTCTTCGCCAGCCTTCAAGGCCAGCTCGAGCAGGACAGCTGCAACCGAGCGCGGAGAGTGCTCCGGCAGCTGCGCAGAGGCGTCAAGAAGTTGACGCGCGGAGCGGGCAGGCGCCACAACGGACTCATCGTCGACTACGGCTACGCCGGCGTGCCCACGTGAGCACAGCACTCAGCCTCTGCACAGCGCGCGCACGCACGCACGCACGCACGCACGCACCAGAGTGTTGTTGTTGGATTAAGGGCAACGCTAGAAGGCCGTCAATGGCCCGTATAGCATACTATTCATCTTTAAGACTCCTTCCCGTCTAGAGCCGCATAATTAGCCAAGACATTCGGAAGAACGCCATCTGTAATGTACAGTATGTACATAGGGCACGAAAAAATCCATTGAAAGTGAAGTCCTCGATCTTGTGGTTGTGGATCCATCAAGAATGGAACCCTGGATTGTGCGTGCGCAAGAGGCCGATTCTCTACCACTAGGCCATACGCTGCCCTTGCTGCAGCGTGCACAACGACCAGCTCGACGTGCTGGTGCTGGGCTGCGCGCGTCACGTCAACGACTCTCGCGACGAATGCCTCAGCACCGACAACTTCAACCCGGTCGACTTGCCTGAGGTGGACCGTCCTTTGTCACCGCCTACGCGATCGCATGTATACTAAGCGCCTCGAACCCGAACCACAGGCGCTGATGGACGACTCCCAGCAACAGTACTACCTGCTCGTCGCGGACGAGATGATGAACCGCTACCTGAGGCAGGCGTTCGAGATGGGCCTCTTGTCCACGCCCTATCAGCTGCCCACCAGTCTCGGTGGCGACCTGTTCAAGGAGCTACTGATGCGTCTCAAGACCCAGCACGACGACCTCGACGTCGAGGACACCGACGGTGGCTGAGGACGGCCGGTGACGATCGATAAAATCGATTATCGATTTTGTCATCAATTTTTTTTAGAGTTTATCGTGAAGGCGCACTTCGAAGAGGCGCCCAGCGTTACGTACAGCAGCAACGACGAGATCATAGAGGCCAACTACGACATGGCGCCCATCATGGACGTCATTACCAAGCGCGCCGGTGTCAAAGTCAGCGGCGGCCGAGCGAAGATTTCCATGGAAGGCACGAATACGATGACGTCAGTCTCTCTTTGTGCTTTTTGAGCTTTTGAGGGAACTGTTGAGCTTCAGGATGAAAATGGATGAGAACGGCTTCATGCTCGACGCGGACGGCCTGCCATTGTTCGAGTATCAGGGCCAACTGACGGCGTTCGATATTCACTGGATTTCGGGCACGTGGCGGATGACTCACGCGAAAAAGCAATCGATCAAGACGGAACTGGAGAGTGCGTTGTTTGCACGCACCGGCACGCACGCGCGCAAACACGCACGCACGCACGCACGCACGCACGCACGCACGCACGCACGCACGCACGCACGCACGCACGCACGCACGCAGTTGGGCGCTTCCAGAGCTGATCAATGAGAAGGTGCAGCAGATAGGCGACGGCTTCTCAGAGCTGGAGAAGGAGATCTTCCCCCACAAGGCAAAGGCCAACCGCTTTGCCGGCAGGGTCCATGAGGTGCTCGGTACCAAGGACATCAACATGCGTACCTACGACAACATCTTCAAGTTCGCCGCCAGCACGGACGTCGACGTGCAGGTACGCGTTGTCGATGGATATGCGCTGTGCAAAAGCCACTCGGCCGTCCCCCACTGCAGAAGGGAGCCGCTCTGGCGATTGACGTCATCAAGAAGCTCTGCAAGAAGCATGGCTACCATCACTACGGCCACCACCATCATCATGGGCACCACGGTCATGACCACGGTCACGACCATTAGCTCCAACATCACCACTAATCTACAGGCACGCACGATTAACTGTTACTGAGAAAAAAAGCCGCAAATTTAAAGATTATTGTTTCTGTGAAAAAATGTGATTAAAATTTGAGTTGGCGCGGCGCTCTCGGAGAATGTCAAAGCTAGAAGCTACACAACACTACAACACTACAACACTATGCGGCCGGTGTCACGAAATAAGTATTCCCCCATAATAAGTATTCCCCCCTGAATACTTATTATGGTTTTGTGCCAGATTAGGTTTTCCCCCACCCGAAATAACTATTTCCCCTTTTTGAAATGCGTTAACTATGTATCGCAATATGCAGCAGAACGACATGAACAGAAAACAACAAACTCCCTTTCAAACCTCCCTTTCAAACAGTCTTTGTGCAATCTCCCTTTCAAACCTAAGCTCAGCGGCGCGTGCAGCGTTCCGCGCTGCCTCGTTGGCAGCTTTCCACTGACGAAGATCCTCCTCTAATCCCGTCCTTTTATACTGTGTGTGCAGCCGCTTCTGTTTCTCAATTAACCTGCGAACTACTTTGTAAGTTTTGCATCCGCGCTTTTTAACTACAACAAGCGGCACATATTTGTCAACTAGCCCATTATGTGTGTGTGTGTGTGTGTGTGTGTGTGTGTGTGTGTGTGTGTGTGTGTGTGTGTGTGTGTGTGTGTGTGTGTGTGTGTGTGTGTGTGTGTGTGTGTGTGTGTGTGTGTGTGTGTGTGTGTGTGTGTGTGTGTGTGTGTGTGTGTGTGTGTGTGTGTGTGTGTGTGTGTGTGTGTGTGTGTGTGTGTGTGTGTGTGTGTGTGTGTGTGTGTGTGTGTGTGTGTGTGTGTGTGTGTGTGTGTGTGTGTGTGTGTGTGTGTGCGTGTGTGTGTGTGTCACCGGCCACCGGCGGCGGTCCGGCCACCACCACCGGTCACCGGCGCGTCTGAAATCTATTCGCCAGCTTTAAGCTGATTCAGCCGGTGCGGCTGCTGTGGTTGAGAGACGGCGACGAACACGACACACAGATTGTTCCACACTAAGGCAGGAATGCCGGGCGGTTAGGGTGGGTGCTATATGTATGTAGAGACAACTTTCTTCTACAGTGTACACGACATCATGTGGGTAGTGGTTACCAATACCATCGGTAGGTTAATCGAGCTCCGTTCACTCCACCAACATGGCATGGTTGTGAGTACAGTAGATTTCAAAATGGAAGACGCAACGTAGCACTACCGCTACTGCCACATAAAACAGAAATTGATATATACCTAGGCACTCAAACGCAATAGAGTTGTCTTGCTTAATCGTACCCACGCTGTAAGCAAGAAAAATCAAAATGCACTTCATAAATACGTTCACTGCAATATACGCTCGGTTTACAAAAGGTGAGAAAGGGCATTGATGAGGTTGACGTTCTCCCGTTTCCACGAGTGTTTCATCAGCGGTTCAAGTAGCGTAGCCATCCGAACAGGAGACAATTGTCTAGTGTTACAATGCGCCCCTGAAAATGAAATCGGCAGCTCGCCAACAGCTGACATACCGTAAACTCGCCAATACTGTCCGCTCCAATAATGTCTCTGGGTAGCCGAGGATTGAAACGACAGTGCCCCGGTCCGGTCTTATGCATTGGCGCAGCACCCTCTCGAGTTCGTTGTCGGTAGAATATGACAGTGTCTTTTCAATTTTTCGCCATGGAAATGGCTTGACAATGGTGATAATGCGTGTAGAGTTGTAAAAAAAAAACCAAATGGCAAACCCCGCTGTTTTTTTTTTTAAATAAGACCGTCTCTTTTCAAGTAGTAAGTTTTATTTTGAACTTTTCAAAATCACCTCAGAACGTAATCTGGACCAAGTAGAGGGTATTCTAACATGTGTAGGACGTACCAAGTAAGCCCAGCCAGCAGGAGCCCTCTTGAATGACTTCACATACTTTTACTTTTGAAAGAAGCTTTGAGGTGTTGGATTTTCAGGCAACACGGTCTACACAGACTTCTCAGACACGACAGACACTACAGACTCAGACCGACACAGACTAGACAGACACAGACACAGACAACATAACCAGAGTGCACCATGCAGCATGTACGCGTACACCATGCACAACAATGCGCAGAGTGCACACCAGTGCACCTGAGTACACAATGCGCTGCACGTCAGTGAGCGCGTCACCCCACGTAAGCAAAAGTTTCATTAAGCACCCTTCTTCGGGACTGCGTGCGGGTCGTCAGCGTGTGTCGTCAACCATACCTGTAACCGGGTCTGGAAGAGTGGGGGGGGGGGGAATGGCCAAATTCTGGGGGGGGGGGGGCGTCTGGAGCAAAAAGTGGGGTGGGGGTAGCTGGCCATTCTTTGAGTTATACTTGTACTTTTGGTTAAAAACGGGTATAAATACCTAGGGTCTAAACAGTGTTATTTAGCTGTTTTATAGTCATATAACACTGAAAAGCACTGAACTACACCAACATTTACTCACTTTTATCGTTTTAGACTGAGTGAAAATCCCTTGGGAAAATTCTGGGGGGAGGGTTGGCGGGGGGGGGGGGGGGGTTGGGGGGGGGGGGAGTTGGAAAAATTCTGCGGGGCCCCCACGTCAACGGCAGTGGAATTGCTTCGTCGTGCGCAATTGAAGAGACTTGTGGAACTTGGACAAGTTGTGTGCGTGCGTGCCGTTGCCAAGCTGGGCACGCATATCCATTGTGTACGTATTGGCGGTTCATTAGCGGGCCCTCTCTGTGCAGAGAGAGACGCATCCACGAGCTTCTGCCGTCGTCGGCTTCTGCCCCAGCGCGTTGTTGTTGTTGTTGCTGAAACGGCTAGGGCGTCGGCAGCTGCTTCCTTGTCCTTGCTCAGTCTCGGCCTGGCGGGATGGCTTGGGGAGAGGGGTGTGGGCATCCGCGCCCGTTGTCCTTCGGGTGGACCTTCTTCCGGGCCGAAGTCGGACCGCGGACGGTCAAGGGCGAGCTGGTGAGGAGTCCGTCACCGCTGTTATCGCCACCCAGACCGGCCATACTGCCGGGGCCCGGCTACCAGCTTTCCATTTCGTCAGCCGGGTCAACGTCTGCCCTTTAACGACAACGACCGAGGGCGCTGCGGGGCCGTTGCTATGTACATAGCCTCGGACCGCAAGTTTTACAAGGATGCCCCCAGAGCGTCGCGGCGCGCGGAATGACCACAATCCGTGGGAGGCGCCAAGACCGCGCCTGTGCAAGACAGCGGACGACTTGACCGGATCGGAGACGCATGCGGGCACGCACGCACGCACTGGTTGAAATGCGTTGACTGTTGCTTGTCAAATTTCAGTGCGAGTATCGAGATCGACAACGCGTCACGCACTGTACACGTGTATCGGCAATATCAACGGTGTGGTGTAGCGGTTAGCACACTGGACCGGTAATCCAGAGACGTGGGTTCAATTCCCACTGCGCCATACGCCAATTTTTCGTCAACTTTTCAATTTGTATTGCGACGTTATTTTGAAGCGCACTTTCCTCATTCTGGACTTGTGACCCTACTACTTTTGGGTCCCCATTGACGGTGCTTGTCCGAGGGTCTACGCTTCTTTTTGTACCAGAACTGCAGAAAATAAATTGTTGCCCAAGGCCGAACTTCGGCTGCACTGGCGGTTGCAGCGCCTTGTGGCAGCGCGGCCCTAGTGTCTCGCGAGTGGCGCATCAGGGAGACGACGGCGACAGTGTAGCAACTGGCCGAGGCCAGAGAGTACGCTCCCAGCACCGCGATGAGCGAATTGTAGATGAACTCCTAGAATGGGCGAAATACCGTGAACCCTATGATTATTTCCCCCCCCCCCCCGATGATTGTTTCAATCGAGAAGTAGGAGGGGGTGTCATTCTGGAGGTGGGATGAATGATGGGGAGGGCTAAAGAGAAACTGCAAGTACACTGCGCATATGCGTCGGTACCCTCTGTTAATTATTAGGGGCTAATTATAGGGTTCGCGATACATATAACATACGCACGGGCTCGCTGACGGCGAAGGCGCCGGTGAGGTTGTCGGGGTAACTGATGAAGACCGCCTCGGCGCGCAGCACAACCGGGGGCAGCCAGGCGCCCGAGAGCAGCATCAACACGACGCTGCACGCGTAGCCCCGTGTCGTCCACACCTCAACACCGCCTACTGTACATCTATACAGTAGGTACGGTAGATGGCGCCAATTCAATCTCCAGCGGTGCTGCCCCTTTCTAATGTGCCTCCCTCCTCAACAGGGCAGTTAGTGGGGCATTAGGCGTCACTTTTAATAGAAGATGAACTTCTTTGTACACCGGTCCAGGTGAATGCTTCGCTTTTCGAATGGAATCGTTGAGCAAATTATGGTGTTGCCATGGAACTAGACGATGTGCGCCCACTGCGTGCTCTGCAGCAGAGGACGCACGCACCTTCCTGTAGGCGGCGGGCGCGGCGATGGCCATGGCCCTGTTGATGGCGGTCAAGGTGACGCCCGTGTTCTGCGCCATCATCGTCCAGCCCGTGGCCGACACGAGCAGCGTCGCCAGCGTCCCCCCTCCAGCCGCGAACGACTCCGTCCAGAGGCCCCACTGGGGCGGCCGGTGTAGAGTGTAGGTGAGCAGCAGATTCAGCAGATCGGCGCAGCCCACCGCGAAGCTCAGGTGGAAGAAGGCGCCGTTCAGAGGCTCGACGCGCCACTGACGCCACAGCACGAACAGCAGCGACGGGTACACGAGCCAGGAGATCAGAGCCGGAGGCAACAACGCAGCGTCCACAGCGGTCAGGTGCTGCAGCACCATGCTCGGAGAGGAGAGCCAGCCACTTCTTTCTATGATTTAGGGCAGCGGGTGGATGACCTAGGTGTGGAGGACCGGCCTCTAACGTTTCTCTCAATCTAACAACTACCTACACACTTCTATCGAATCCAAAGTGCAAGGGAGTCTGGGGGAGTGGAGTGCGAGGCATCGGATCGCGTGACAACCGCCCAATCCCATGTCTATTTCTCGCATCGCACAAAGAAAGGGGTTCGCGTGCGCAAGACCGCGCGACGGACGTATCAGCTCAGCGTATCAGCTAGTCACATCCGCTGAGCTAGTCGGATCAGCTTGGTAGTCGTACTAGTGTGTGCAACAGACCGCATGTTCTGTCGTTAGACTGACCTCCAGACTGAGCGTATACTGTATCTAGTCAATAAAATGGTGGAATTGCAGCATTTGTCTCTCACAGGTGGAAAAGGACTATTACTACATGCTTTCGTATGTGCGACATTCGCTCGCTCGCTCGATCGCTCGCACGCACGCACGCACGCACGCACGCACGCACGCACGCACGCACGCACGCACGCACGCACGCACGCACGCACGCACGCACGCACGCACGCACGCACGCACGCACGCACGCACACCGACGCCTACACTGGGGCCTATTGCAGCATCGCTCGAAGAGCGTCAGTGGCAACTAGAGGCAACTGCCAGCATAAATATGTCCATTGCAACGTTTAGCTTCGGCTTAAAAACAGTGACAAACTGCCATACACAGACTGCAGTCCCGTCCTGCTGTAACGAATGTTTCTTCAGAAGTGCAAATAGCGTACGTATGCGACCATGTTGCGACCATTTTCGGCTACAATTGTCCGTCAATCGCTTATGAAGTAACGATTGCTTGCGACAATTTGGAGGAGTTTTGTCATTGGCACAGCACCATGTGTGAGCAGAATATTGAAGAGTTGTGGAAAAAAGGCGATTGCAGTGCTTGGATTCGAACCCAGGTCTCAGGGATTCCGGTCCTGGATGCTAACCACTACACCACTCGCATGCCTCCTATTCCACAAATCACGCATGATAAGCCAAGAGCCAGGAAAATATACCGTAGATCCTCCAATAGAGCCCCCCTCCAATAGTGTTCCCCTAAGGTAAGGGGCATGTTATACCATGTGCCTTATATGGGCAAACATGTATTAGTAGGTAGGTACATAGGTTGGTTCACTACAAAAGCTTTACCGTACCTGGGAGTGAGACCTGTCTGGCACTTTTGTCCGGGACTTTCATCGTTAGTAGCGCATCGGCCCAACCCTTTTCGGACTCGGAAGTTTTACGAAATCCGTAACCTTAACCGACGTAACCAGCGTAACCGTAACCGTAACCGGCGTTAATTACAATTACTGTATCGCGGATGATTAACTGATTTGTTGGTTTACAATTAAACTCGTTTCATTTGCAATTAATCAACTTAGAACGGTTTTCTGAATACACGATTGCATGAGCGTTTCAGCGTGCTTCAACAGGTAAACATCAATACACAGATTTGTGTGATTGTATCGCCCCAACAATCTTGCTATGCCACACCACACCACGCACACCATGCCATGCCGTATGCTACACAATTTCATCTGCGTAGCCTCACAACGTGGGCAACACTCAGTAGATTCGTAATTGCACAGAAAACAGCAAAACAATATTGGCACCGATGAGAGCAGCCAGCAGGATATCGAGATCTCAAGTGTAGGTCAAGATCTCGCCGATGTCGCCTTCGAACTCGCGAACGATGTGGGTGTGGTGCGCGTCGACGAGTTACTGTGCTGGCTGCTGCTGCACGTTAGGCGAGACGCAGCAGCTCGTTGCTGAAGTTGCGGCGGTGCGCACCAAAACCGAGCGTGGTACAGCAGGTGGCCCTCTCCCACCCACTTGCCTTCTTTTGAGATAAACAAACTATACGTAACTACAAATGCGAGAGAATGAGGTCCTATTGCGGGATCGCGCCCCTTGGGAAGCATATCAGCGAGGCAGATACATTTTGTAGGCGGTATTGTGCGTTGCGACAAACGCCATTCTTCGCCGTCGGCATTGCAGTTTTTTCAACTGGCCTGAACCTTCCAATGGCCTGAACGAACCAAACCAAACAGAACCGATTCCAGACGAACTATGTATGTGACGCTGTCGTTTAAGCGCTGGCGGACGCTGTGCTTCGGGCGGTCGTCAAGCATGGCCAAGTCGTCGACAGAACTCGCCAACGGTATAGGCAGGCACGCCATGGAAGCAAGAAGCCAAAACTGAGGCGGCAGCAACCCAAGCGGAACGGGGTGCAGTGCTGTTGTTGTTGTTGTTGGATTAGGGGCAACGCTAGGAGGCCGTAAATGGCCCATATATAGCATACCCTTCTCCATGACGCCTTCCAGTCTCGAGCCGCGTAAATAGCCAAAGACATTCGGAAGAACGCCATCTGTAATCTAGGGCAGCGACAGCACGAACAATTCCATGGATAGGGAAAGACTCGTTTTTAGTGGATCCATTGAGAATCGAACGCAGGACCGTGCGCGCGAGAGGCGGATTCTCTACCACTACGCCATCCGCCTGCCCTGGAGTGCAGTGCAGTTCAGCGGAAAGCCTCAGCTCCTGCAGAGCCAGTGACCCATGTGATAACAGTTGTTCCTCGCTCTCAAAAGCCTCCGCACACGCGGTACAGTAATTTTAAGGTAACGCCGGTTACGGTTACGGTTACGCCGGCTAGGTCGGTTACGCCGGTTGAGGTTACGGATTTCGCAAAACGCCCGCCTGTCTCTTGAGTCTCCCTATGATTGATTCTATTCGTCGGTATTTTGTTGCCAACCACCAATACGCCATCAATAATAACGCTTGAAATTACAAGGTTTGAGGAACAGGTAAATTCAGGGTATGTAGACACCCCTGTCAATTCAGTAGACACCGATTCAGGGTGTGTAGACACCCCTTCCAAAATGTGTTGGAAAGTGTTGGGAATGGAATGCAGCTCACACAGCGCGGAGACCATGCTGCAGCAACAGTTGCTCAAAGTTGCTGGGATTTTGATCCAAAATTTGGTGACTCACATGCCAACGTTTGTGTGTCAGTTTCTCAAGCTGTGGCAGTCACACCAAGATAAAACTTGGCCACTCCATTGGCCTGTTTGTCGGCTCTCCTCATGTCAAAAATTTTGAGCCAACTCCAAACAACACCCGAATAACGGCGGTTACACTGATTCATCGACATGACGTTGTAAAATGCACCATAATACATACACCGCTTGCATAAATCGAAAAGTTTTAATTTGGTTGGAAAGTCCTTACGCAGCGCTACATCCCACCTGTTTAACATTTTTCTCTCAGACAAGTATTTAAATTCTTTTCGAAATTTTGGTGCCTTCTTCCAGCGCTTATATCTCGACGACGCGTGATCCGATCGAGTCGATTTTTGGGGATTGAGATGAGCCTACATGGGACTACCAACGCTGCACTTTTCAAGAAAATCCGTCCACTGGATAAAAAGTCGAAATTTTGGTATCATCTCAAGTTGTGGGATGCATGTTTTCCGATTTAAGATTTTTTACATTGCCAGTACGCCACTCCGGCTCCTCTAGCCACTGATGTATCATATTCTTAACAAATCTTTGCTGCATAACATAAAATCGCCAAAAAAGGGCCAGTGCCATTTATTTTTGAACAGACTATAGTCAGATCAGCTGCGCTAGTCAGATGAGCTGAGCATGTCAGATCAGCAGAGCTAGGCAGATCAGGATCAGCAGAGCTAGTCAGATCAGCTGCGCTAGTCAGATAAGCTGAGCAAGTCAGATCAGCAGAGCTAGGCAGATCAGGATCAGCAGAGCTAGTCAGATCAGCTGAGCTAGTCAGATCAGCTGCGCTAGTCAGATGAGCTGAGCAAGTCAGATCAGCAGAGCTAGACAGATCAGGATCAGCAGAGCTTGTCAGATCAGCTGAGCTAGTCAGATCAGCTGCGCTAGTCAGATGAGCTGAGCAAGTCAGATCAGCAGAGCTAGGCAGATCAGGATCAGCAAAGCTAGTCAGATCAGCTGAGCTATAGTCAGATCATCTGAGCTAGTCAGATCAGCTGAGCTAGTCAGATCAGCTGAGCTAGTCAGATCAGCTGAGCTAGTCAAATCAGCTGAGCTAGTCAAATCAGCTAAGCTACATAGGCGGATTAGCTGAGCGAGCCAGATCGGCTGAGCTAATCAGATCAGCTGAGTTAGTCTTACTTTATATGTTATATGTCTTTTGCCTTGAGAATGTTCAGGCGTAAGAAGAATGGTGCAGTGCAGCCTACAATCAGCCGACTGCAATCATCGACAAACAGCAATGAAATCGACTTCACACGGTTTCGATTTATTTTTTATCATTTGTCTATTCATTTTATTTGTTATCAGGGTATACGCGTCAGCAAAAAACCCTAAAATGTGATTGTTTTTGTGCGGATGATTCGCATATTATTCGCAATGGTGTTAATTCAGTGGGATGGAGGTGAAGGCACCCACGCGCATGACAACGCACCACGCACACACACGCACACACGCACGCACACGCACACACGCGCGCACACGCACGCACGCACGCACGCACGCACACGCGCACACGCGCACGCACGGACGCACGCACGCATCAGCAGGCAACACAAGACTTCAGCGAACATCTGGTCGATCAGCTCCGCTATGCGGGTTACACAGTCGACTTGCTGAACGGCTGATGACACAGCAGTCTTTCAAGCATGTAGTTGGACACCCGTCGTCTTGGAATAACAGAAATAAGCTTGTGCCCTTCGTAAAAGTTCTCGCTGCAACATTTACCGGAATATTACGTAGAGAGTGTAGTGACGCTCATGTATATTCTCTTGCTCTAGCGGTTGGTCCCTGGCAAGACAAGTTATAATTGCTCAAGTGACTTGACTATTGATATTGTCCAGTCTGCAGCACAAAAATTCTGCAATACTGCTCCCGGGGCACAATGATGAAAGTCGTTTTAGTGTGCTTTTCTGTGACTTTTCCTGTGATATCAGTGACCAAAAGAGTGCGTACCCATTTCCTTATTTTTTTTTGACCGTTTTCTGCGGAAAGTACCTTTTTACAGCCTGCATGCATGTATCTTGGAGCAACCATATTGCGTTCTGAACGCAGCCTCGAAGGACAAAGGACGAAGTACTGAGAGCACAACTTGCACGGCCATCTCTCGTTCGGACCCTATTTGACCCACACGTGCCCTTTGAGGAAGATTAAGCAATCCTTGGGGCAATTGTAAATGCATGTATGAGCTCACTGCAACATTTACCTATCTCCTTTGAGTTAACTGGGGATGGCTGGGGGCAGGCTTATTAAAAGGGAGAACCAACTTGTCATTCAATATCCCGTGGAGGTCCGTGGAGGATAGCTGATGTGATGTTTCATGAAGGAAGAAAGCGCTGCAAAGAACGCAATACACGCTAGGTATTTTTTATCATTCTAAAGAGATTGGAAAACTTCGCAAAACTCTTGGTGAGAGGTACTTTACTTACACCCTTCTTTAGGGCCGGTTGGCACGTGTATCTAGGCTGGGGATGGGTGTTTAAAACATACCTACATAGTTTTAAACGCGTCTCTTTTCGAACAGCCTCGGCAATTTTGTTGGCATTGTGCAGAACTATATTATACAGTAGATTCAGACCGATTCACCGCTCGCAAGAGGCAACGGACAGTATAAATATGTCCATTGCAACGTTTGGCTTCGGCTTAAAAACTGTGAGAACTGCCATACACAGACTGCAGTTCCGTCCTGTTGTAATAAATGTTTCTTAAGCAGTGCAATTAGTACCTAGGTAACGTATCCGATAATGAGACCATTTTGGGCTGCATTTGTCCGTTTTGGCGTCTTACCATTCCAAGTGCGTGTATTACAGGATTCAGCGTGTGCTTTGCGTTGCGTAAAGGCCACAATGCTCTGTCTTCTGTCTTCTGTCTCTGGCTTCTGCCTCTGTTCTAGATTTTTGAATTTGTCCAGAGCCAGAAGGCAGGCGTTCAAATACGCGCGCCTTCCTTCGCGCGAATGCGTTCCTGCGCGACGTGCATTATCGCGCGTTCTGCACTACGGTCCTACGCGTAATGCGCTGTAGGACCGCGCGCAATTATGAAAGAGTCAGAGAGCTCATTGTGGCGTCGCGTGGCGATTTGTGCAGAAGCCAGAAGACAGAGCATGGTGGCGCGGGCTTAAAGGGGCAACAAGGAAAAAGACGCCGTAAACGGCGTGAGGCTGTGTTGACTTGTGGAGAGGCCTGATTCTTTGCAGGTCGCTTTCATATGAGGAACATTTGCTTGTGATAACGTGGAGGAGTTTCGCCATTGCTACAGCACCATGTGTGAGCACTCACACATGGTGCTGTACCAATGGATAAGGTAAGGGGCATGTTATAATAACATGTGCCTTATATGGGCAAAAATGTATTAGTAGGTACATACCGTAAACCCTATGAATTAGCCCACCCCCATAATTATACACCCTCCCAAGACCATTTTGAGTTAATAAGCCCCCCCCCCAATAATGACGCCCCCCCCCCTAAATGGACCATCGTCTGAAAGGCACAATTTTCCATGTCTGGGTGTATGTATGGTCGCGTATGTGTATGTATGTACATGTATGTGCATGTGAGACTGTGTGAGAGTGTGTTAGAGTGTACCAACGTGTGTGAACAGCGCCTTTTTCCCTTAAAAATTGCCTCCACGCGCCTTTTCGCCCACAAACCTTCCCACTCAGTGACACTTCCAGTTTATAAGCCTCCCCCTATAATAAGCCCCCCCTATAATTATACACCCTCCTAGAGCTTGAACGAAACAATTAGCCCCTGGGGGGCTAATTATACGGTTTACGGTAGGTAGGTTCACTGCAGAAACTTTACCCTACCGGAGAGTGAGACCTGTCCGGCACTTTTGTCCGGGACTTTCATCGTTAGTGGCGCGTCGGCCCAAACCTTTTTCGGACTCGCACTGCACTTTACGAACTCCGTAACTTTAACCGCCGTAACCGGCGTAACCGTAACCGTAACCTGTGTTACCTTAAAATTACTGTATCGCGGATGTTTAACTAATTCGTTGGTTTACAATTAAACTGGTTTCATTGGCAATTGACCAATTTGGAACGGTTTTCTGACTACACCATTGCATGAGCGTTTCAGCGTGCTTCAACAGATAAACATCAATGCACAGATTTGTGTGGTTATTAGGGATGAGCATGGGCTGGGCCGGCCCGGCCCGGCCCGGCCCAGCCCGGCCCATGGGCCGGGCTGGGCCGGAATCCCAGGCCCATCCTGTGGGCCGGGCCGGGCCGGGCCTGCGTTTTGGGGGTGTGGGCCGGGCCGGGCCGGGCCGGACGTTCCTGGCTGAAACATAGGAATCTACATTGTATGTTATGCATATTGTAAGTAACGGCGACTATTCAGCAGAAAGGAGGCATTAAGGACGCGAGTGCGCCTAAAAGTTCGTCGTGACGGCGTCGTCTCACTGTTAATCTAGCGCGTTGGTCGCGACGTTGCCGTCGTCGTCGCCGTTGCCGTTTTCGTTGTCGTCACGGCCCTTAGACCGTGAGGCACAGACGAGCAGACAACAGACGTGAAGCGACGACGACGACGTAGTACTAAAAGGCATGAGCATCTGGCGCTAGCCCAGCCTCACGTCCATCGCGAGCAAGGCGCTCGTGACGACTGCCAGCTCGGCGCCCTCCAGGCGCCGCCTCTACATCACTGGCTTGGCGACGATAGATAATACATCAGACATGGGCAGCGCCTTTTTTTTCTCAACAAACCCTTTGTGAGCGGCCAACTTCAATTGACAAACACGGTCAATCTTGAGGCCAAAAAATGGTTGGAAGCTGTAAAGCCAGAAGCGCCATTCTCTGTGTATGTGTAGTGAAAAAACGCGAACTGGCGTACGTACATGTACAACTTATTTTAGTGCACCACTGTACTTATTTCTTGGGATGGGCCGGGCCGGGCCGGGCCTGGAATTTGAGCAGTTGGATGGGCCGGGCCGGGCCTGGGCCTGGTTTTTGACGCGTGGGCTGGGCCGGGATGGGCCGGACTATCTGGTGGGCCGGGCTGGGCCGAGATCTTCAGGCCCATGCTCATCCCTAGTGGTTATATCGCCCCAACAATCTTGCTATGCCATACCACGCTGAAGCACGCCATGCAGTATGCTACACGGTTTCACGACGCCGTGAGAAGTTGCGTTTCATCGTCAAAGCCACACAGCATGGGCAACACTCAGTACATTCGTAATTGCACAGAAAACAGCAACAGCAACATTGACACCGATAACAGCAGCCAGCAAGATATCGAAATCTCAAGTGCATATCAAAATCTCGCCGATGTCGCCTTCGAACTCGCGAACGATATGGGCGTGGTGCGCGTCGACCGGTTGCTGCTGTACGTAAGGCGAGACGCAGCAGCTCGTTGGCGAAGTTGCGGTGACCCATTTGATAACACTTGTTCCTCGCTCTCAAACGGCACCGCACAAGCGGTACAGTTATTTTTAGGTAACGCCGGTTACGGTTACGGTTAGGCCGGCTAAGTCGGTTACGCCGGTTAAGGTTACGGATTTCGTAAACGCCCACCTGTCTTTTGACTCTCCTCCTATGATTGAGTCTATTCGTCGGTATTTTGTTGCCAACCACCAATACGTCATCAATAATAACGCTTGAAAATTGAAATTACAAGGTTTGAGGATTAAAAGGTTTGAGGAACATTTCGAATTCCAAATGGGTCAGGCTAGCTCTCTGATGCTGCAGCCTGAAGAAGTGTCCGAAATCAAGCAGCAAACCGGATGTGAGATTTTCCTTTGTAATAAATAGATTTTGTGTTTTGCGTGTTGTGAGTTAGGTGTACGTATAGTTTAGTTATTGTTTGACGAAATATATGTGACGGCGAAACAAATAGGCGAAAAAGTGCGAAGTTTCCATTCGACGACGTCCGTGCGTGCGTGCGCGCGTGCGATCCTCATGCCGACCATTTTTGTGTTTGAATTAATTTGATTGATAAATATTCCAATTTTCTTGAAGAAATTAACCAATCACAATTTTAGTCACGGAGAACCAAATCGTCCGCCTGTACAGTCGCTTTGTCAACTTGGACAAACGACAGCGCGGATATTTGGGCCGCGAGGATTTGCTGAGAATCCCCGAGTTGGCTATTAATCCTTTGGGAGATCGAATCGTCGATGCCTTTTACATTCTGTATGGTTATTTTGATTTAATTGTATATAAATATATATATATATATAATATATATATATAATAATATATATATAAATAAATAAATATTTTCGGATTTACTAATGACAATGAGCCCAGCGAATAACGAGAGAGCCTTGTTGCGCGCATACCCTACCTCCCCCCCCCCTCCTAAAATAGTGCACCCGGGCCACTATAAATACTTTTTTACCAATAGAGGGGGGGCTTCTATTGTTTCATTCAGCCGCATTGCCCCCCGGGCACTATTGGAGGGGCGACACTATTTATTTCATATCTCTCCTCTCTGTACCATGGGGCACTATTGGAGAGGTTTGGTAGCTCGATTTTAAAGGATTTCTTTATTAATTTTAGTCAGTCGAATTATCCAAATATATTTTTACAGTGAATATTTTTCCAAATTACCGTATGTCTTGCTGTATATTCTCTAGAGAGGGCTCGGAGGACCGGTTGAACTTCCGCCAGTTCATCCACGTGCTGGCGCGCTTTCGGCCCACCAGCAAACGCAAGGAGAACCGACTCAACTCTAGACAGGACAAACTCAACTGTGCGTCTGAATCTGAATCTGAATCGCAACTTACCCACTCACGCACGCACGCACGCACATACGTACTACTCAAGGAGGGGGGGGGGGGTAATTCAGAACTTCGAACCTTAGAAAAGACGCGCTCTCTCAAATATTAATCCCCAGTCGGAGAAAATCGCGCGATTTTTTGTGGTTGCAAAATAAACATAAGACACCTAAATTGCGCCCAGGGTTGCATAAAAAAAAATTCAAGTTTTTTTTTTAAATTAAAAAAAAAAAATTTTTTTTTTTAAAAAATACAATTTTTTTAATTGTATTAATCCTAATGTTAGGTATAGTACATATTATGTTTTTAAATAGCTACCATATTCATTCTAATTAGGAGCCATCATTGGTGCCAAATACCTGTACCATAAGATACTTTTAGCCTATTAGAGTGTCAAACACAAGTACTAGTGCTTCCCTAAAGCCTTTAGAAGCGTATTTAGCATCGTTTTAGTCAAATGGTGACAAAGCCGCTGCCTCTAAATGGTCGTGTACGGTATCGCACTATGTTGGGAACCAGTTGGGAACCCCAAAGAGAGCTTAGTTTTGGTGCTAATAAGCAAGTTTATGCATGAATAACACCTAATTGTACCATCTAAACACCATTTAAACGCCTTTTTGCCACTCAAAAGCTAAATTTTACCCAAAAACATAGAAATTTTTTTTTTTAAATTTAAAAAAAAAATCCAACTTTTTTAAAAAAAAAAAATTTTTTTTTTTAAAAAAAAACTTTTTTTTTTTAAATTGTGCAACCCTGATTGCGCCTATTCTTGGTAAACCGCAGTACCCATATTTCCACCCCTGTTTGAGCCTAATGTGGGCCCTCTCCTACCCTGCCAACATTTTGGTTGACTACCTTCTGCAAAAAAAAACTACAAAACAAAAACAAAAAGGAATGTATACTTACCTAAACATAGTCCCCCCCTGTTTCGATTGACAAGTGTTTTGACGAGCCTTCAAATGTTCTACACAACTGTAAGTGTTATTGTTCTCTTCTTCGTTATTATTTGTTGTTTTCTCTCTTGGTCGGGTTCAGAGTCTACGAGGGAAACGCGTCGATGTGCAATGTCCAAAGACCAACTGATAAAGCGCCGACAATTTTGCCAAGGGGTGATGAGGGGGCGGGGCCTACTCTCTCCAGCCCACCCCCCCCCCCCACTTGCAATTTTATCGCACCTAATGGAATGACTTTGTAGAATTTGAGCAAAAATTGAGCAAACAGTTACAGTTGGCTTTGTTGCAGCAGCCCCCTCAGTCGAGCAATTGAAATATACTGGAAAAAAGGCGACTGCAGTGCTGGGATTCAAACCTGGGTCTTAGAATAGCTTGTCCTGTGTGCTAACCTCTTACACCACACTCTGGTCTTTCTGGTCTTAGAGCAGAAATAATGTTTCAACGGGCTCTTTTAAATTGATATGTAATGTGGCAACGTGATTCGCTCTCGTAGACAGGTTCAGTATCGGTTTGTTGCCTTTTGAAGGTGCGTATGGTTGCGATTAAAATCGGCAAGTATATACTTGCGTAACGTTAGCATTATTATTCTAACTTAGTTTTGTGCAAAAATGGGCGTTTTACCTCTATTTCCCCCTAATTGCGGCACACGAAACTATTTATTGTGAACTTAATATTTTGCAATTAATGATTTTTGCTTTTCAGTCGCCTTCAGCATGTACGATCTGAACGGCAACGGTTTTATCACCTGCGATGAATTTGAGGATATTTTGTCCATGATGGTGGGGGCCAATATTACCAAGGAACAGGTGGTTTTTCTATTTTCATGTTAAAAATACGTTTTTTTACGTAGTTTTAGTTTTTAAGTTTAAAATTTTAAAAACTTTAGCTGGCCAGCATCGCGCAGCGAACCATCGCCGAGGCCGACTTGGACGGCGATGGGAAACTGTCCTTTGAGGAGTTTTGCAAGGTTTAATCTCATTTTATATTTCAGTGTGAAACGTGAAAATTTCTATGTAAAATTTAAACGTTTCGAAGGGTGGGGGGGTGTTGACCCACACCAGTAACCTGCAGGAGGGTCCTTAGCCGAAACTCACCCCCCCCTCCCTCCTTCCGGATATTGTTTGAAGTTTTCTCAACCTGCCAAGACGCACCAGATTGCGTGGGAGGTATTTTTTCGTGTATAAAACGTAAGCATCGCTATTGTTGAGTAATTTAGTAAATTGTACCTTGAATGAAATGAAATTCTATATCCTAAACATCATACCCCCCCCCCCCTGTGCAATGGGGGGGGGGGGTCCGCCCACCCACAATTTTGCCAGCCCCCCCCCCCCAAAAAAAAACTTTCACACAGGATTTCACCCTGTCTAAAACGATAAAAGTGCGTAAATGTTGGTGTCTTTCAATACGCTTCAGTGTTTTATGGCCACAAATCAGCTAAATAACACAACTTAGACCGTATTGAGATGAAATAATTTCAGTTACCGCCTCCCATCAAAAACGGGTCATTAACCCACCCCCACCCCCTCCCTCGTCTGCCAAACGCTGCTGCTGCACCCCATTACCTCGAGGTCCTGTGGAATGTCCAGCTTTTACAACTCGTGCTTATATAGCAGCACTGAAACATCTTCTGTTCTTTCGTATATCGTCTTTTGAGATTTGGAATAAAAAAAAACATATTTGAGCCCGCCCAGCAAAATTTAAATTAAAAATTGTTCTCTAATTACAACTTCTTCACTGTATCGTGCTTGCGTTTGTGTGTGTGCGTGCGCGCGCGTGTGTGTATGTGTGTGTGTGTGTGTGTGCTATTGGGATTCTCCCAATACGTGCGTGTGCGTGCGTGTATGTAAATACAGTAGATTTGTGCACATGTTGGACGTGTACATTGTCGTTTGCACTGTTTGTTGGTCGTGTAGGGGGTGAGGCTTTTTTTTAATACGTTTTCAGCTCTCCGAAATCCAAATGATTAAAGTAAGTGCTTGCGCTCTTTTTTCATCACTTTATTTCAAACAATGGAACGCTGAAATTGCGCTAATTGGACCCTATTTCGGTGCGAATTTCTCCACTTTCCCCACTTTTGATCAGCAGGAGAACGCCCCCACCCCCCTTATATGTCCAACCCCCTGTCCCTTTTTCATACGTTCACTCTCATACGTCACTAACAAAGACGTCAGCTGACAAGTTGACTTTTTGCCTTTTGCAAACCGGAATTATTGGGGCACCGCTCTCAGTTTGTTCGCGCTCTCGCCCACGCACGCACGCGCACGCACGCACGCACTGCAATGGTGACTGCCTCGCCTTTTGGGGGCCGTATATACGCGCTGCGCGAAATGTGGGAATAAAATTGCGTTGAATCAGTGTAGGTAAATTTCGACTATTTTTTTTGTGAATAAATCGAAAAATGATTTGTTTTGGCGATTTAGAATCCGAGTCTTGGAGTTCTGCAATTTTCAGGCAATGGAAAAGACGGACATAGAACAGAAGATGTCGATTCGCTTTTTGGATTGACTTAAAAGAAATAAAAAGAACAAGAAAATGCTTTGAACTGTCGACAATAGTGATCCGTTGTGATATGCACACGATTACAATTCTAAGCATGCATGGACAATACGCCTCTATACAACTGTCATGTGCTCTGTGCTTACAAATGATAGAGAATTAGTGGGTCACATGAAAACGGCTTTCCATAGAACAGTTCATCGCGTTGTGGTTTTCTCGTGGAACAAAACAACGTGTGAATTTTTGAAACTCTAAAAATTTGAAACTTGCTAGCTAGAAAACTTCACAGGTCACAGGGAACGAGTTGATTTAGACAAATGTTTCAAGTTTAGTTGAAATTGGACAGAGACACTGCACACACTTTGTTCTGATCTGGCCAGGTCTGCCCCTGTAATTGCAATTATGACAACAGCGGATGGACAACAACATTGGAACCATTTTTTTAACGAAAAAGTACCTTTTTTGTCAAATATTCGTCAAGACCGAAGAAAAAAATGTAAACCTTGTCGGCTACCCGGGGGCACTATTGAAGATGGGTGCTATGCTATTGGAGGGGGGGGGCAGTAATGGAAAATTTACAGCGCGTTGATTACATCTAGATTGAAACTATTTTGAGACAACCAACAGAGCACAGGCCCGTAAAGGATCAAGGATTGAACGGGTCAGTATCACATTGGCATCGTCTGCCCACCAGGGTCGAGTTAGGTTACCGTAAATCGTCCAATAGTGCCCCCTTTCTAATAGTGCCCCAGGGGCAAGAAGTACCATAAAATTGGCATCATTCAGGTGCTGCCGTTAATGTGGTGCGTGCGTACACAATTACACCCATTATGGTCTACCGCTCAAGCAGTTGATGCACACACAAATGTGTCAAGATGAGTTGAAATGGACATGAACACAGTGGGCAGAGTAATCCAGTGGTGATCGTGAAACCGATTCCGATGTCGACAGAAAGCACACCTCCAACTGCCCCCCGACCCCCTCCCCGCTTTTCTTCCCCCACTCCGAGTGGCAGTGCGGCATCAATAGAACGCACGACCGATGCGCTAAATGTTTCAAAGTCTCCTGAAAGATTGAGCGCAACCGTCAAAGAGTATTCGAAGGTCTTCCCCTGACAGAAACCATTATTCTTAGTGGATACGATTCTTGCAGAAGCACGAATGTCTGCTTGCACGAACAGTTATGTCAGGAATAGGAAGGCAAATAAAACGGCATTTTCTGGGGACGGAAGCGGTAATAGGGGTGGCCAATGTCATAAGTGTGTCACGCATATTTTTTAGCAGTTTTCAAACCGCCGTATACAGCATTAGACGCGACGCACTTTGGCACAGTCCGCAATCAACCGGCTGTCGGAAGAAAACTGTGAAATTGTTCCTAAAATCAGTCTGGACGCTTTGAAAGATTTTTTGGCAGCGAGTCACTCTAGAACGTCGTAATTTTCGTAAGCAGTCTCTTCTATTGGCGCTTTTTCAGGCTGGACTGGTCTCGGCCTCTGGATTTGAAGCGTGGGATGCTGCAATGTCAGTTTAGTGATTATTCTTTTTTGCGTGCGTGAGTGCGTGTCGGTGTGTGCCGGTGCGTGCGTACTGCGTGCGTCTATGCGTGCGTGCTTGCCTGTGCGTGCGTGCGTGCGTGCGTGCGTGCGTGCGTGCGTGCGTGCGCGCGTGCGTGCGCGCGCGCGTGCGTGGGTGCGTGCCTGTGCGTGCGTGCATGCACCGCACCTTTGTCCTCTGCGTGGGGTAGATGTCCAGGGGTTCTGGGGCAGTGGGCACGGAGTCATTGCGACGTCTGGCGGCGAGCATTTGAAACGTCGGCACGATTAGGCCAATGATAACGACGCTGCCCCAGCGGTGAAGAGTAGCAGGCCCCACGTGCGAAAGGACTGCGAATCCAGAAGAAGAGCGTTCTGCAGACCTGAGAGACGCTCATGAGAAGAACTCCCAAATGTCTCTTCAGCACAAACCGATTCGGTCTGAAGTGGTGACGTCATACGCGAATGTGTACAGTCGTATCAGTAGTGTACATTAATTCCGTTTTTGCAATGGGGCCTAGGCAGAAATGCTTCAGAAGGAATTCATATGTTGTAGGGCTATGCAGTGCAACTACTGACGTACCGTACATCGCGAATCCACACGAAATGAACATCAAGCAATGAATAATTGGTAATTCTTCTACACTTACCGTAAACCCTATAATTAGCCCCCTATAATTAGCCCCCCCTATAATTATACACCCCCCTAAGACCACTTTGAGTTTATTAGCCCCCCCCCCCTATAATTGCACTCCCTCCCTAAAGGCTGATTCATAATTAACCGTCTTCCCATCGGTCTCGGTCTCGGTCTTCGCATCGGTCTCGGTCTTTTTGACCCATGCAAAATCAGGGTGTACGCGTCAGCGTACAATTTCAAAAAGCGGTTGGGGCTTTCACCCACTCCCCGAAGGGAGGCACCTGGCCCAGCTGGTTGAGCGTTTCCGCTTTAACAGTGTGCCCTGCTGCCGTCAGGTGTCAACTGTCAGGGCCTAATATGTGACGACTTCTCAATGCGGATATTTGAATTTGCGATCGCCTATAACTGTTCATTGCCTGAACGGATTTCGGCGCGTTATGGCTCAAAAGAAGCGCATTCATCAGGGGACCGTGCGTACCACAGCGCGTTTCGGAATTATTGCGCTTTAAGGGGAAATGTCCAAAAATGTCTCCGATTAGTGTCTTTTTTTTCTTTCGTGTTCTCCACACAGTTTTTGGAGCACCACTCGTGAGTGGCGCGGGTAATCGGGATGAAACTCAGCGTGTGTAAGCGACCGATGATCACAAATTCTTCCTCCAAAGGATTTCCGTCTCGGTTGTACCAATGTCGAGAAACTGCCCATTTTATCCAATTATCGATTTTTTCTTTTGACATTTGGGCCAAAAATTTTGTGCCCTATAGGCGCTCTAACGGTGCGTCGCAGCGCTTCGCTGTAAAGGAGAAAGTTGGTTGTCGTGACCTGACTTGTGTTACTTTCAACAATTGGACCAAGTTGAACGCACCAAAATGCCAGCCCCCACAATGCCGATAGCGGGAAATGGCGATATCTCTTTGTGGTTAGGTCGGATGGCCTAAACACCAATAATAAAGTTGACGGCCCTTCGATTTAGACGGCCCCCTGGGGCTTCGAACGCGCCATAACGCGTTTCCTTGTTTTACTGTAGGGGGTCAATAGTTCCAAAAAAATGTTTCGAAAGCGCGTCCTTTTTTTTTTCGTGTTCTCTGCCAGGTTTTCGGACCGCCATTCGTGAACGATACTCTCGATCGGCATGAAACTTTGCAGGTGTTGGCGGCTCATGATGGGATTCTTGTCGCCCAAAGCATTCGGCTCTAGGCCGTGGCAATGTGTAGCTATGGTCCATTTTGACGATTTTTCTCGGACATAGTCGTTTTTTTGGGCAAAAGTTTGTCCTCTATAGGCGCTTCAACCGTTGATCTGAGAGTTTCGCTATAATGGAGAAAGTTGATCGCCATGACCTGGAATAGACCCCATTGAAAAAATTAGTCACCCAAGACGCACCAATATGTCTACACTCTTGGGAGATTAATAAAAATCGGCGATATTTCGGAGTGGTTAGCTCGGATGGCTTTGAGGTCAATAATAAAGTTGATCACCGATTGGTGGGGAACTTTTCATTCCTTAGTGCCGACGCGCTCCGACGCACCAAAATATTTTCACTTTTGAGAAAATCGCAATATCTCGATGTGGGTACATCGGATCACTTCGGCTAAAACACAAAAGTTGACCGCCTGCACGTGTAGATCATTTTGATTCTTTACATCGCTATGCTCCGACGAACCAATATGGCACTGCAGATGCGCACGCACGCACGCACACCTTCAAATGGGCTGCTTCACAAACAACTCGATGTGGGTAGGCCGGATCATTTCGGTTAAAACACGAAAGTTGACCGCCTAGTCATAGGGATCATTTTCATACTTTATATCACTATGCTAAAACGCAGCAATATAGCACAACTGCAAGCGCACGCACGCACGCACATAATGTACTGCCTATGGCGCAGCACTATAGCAAAACTGCATGCGCATGCACGCACACACACGCTCACACGCTTCGATCGCGCCATCGTACGCACATGTCCGTCGGACCGGTTGCAAGTGACGCGCGGCACACTTCTTTGCCTGGGTGATTTTGGATTTTTTGATCGCCTATAACTTTTGATTATCTGAACCGATTTTGGCGCGTTTCTATACGATGTGTGTCTCCTACTGCGATTGAGGGATTCCACTGGACACGCTACATTTGCTTTTTTTGGTACGCTGGGGCATGTGTGGGTTCTGGTCTGCTGCTGTATGTCTGTATGTGCGTGCGTGCGAGCGTGTGTGCGTGCGAGCGTGCGTACTTGCGGGCGCGCACACGTGCGTGCATACATGCGTGCGAGCGTGCGTGCGTGCCTGCATAGGTTTTGTGTATCAATGCTTGTCTTATGAAAAAACACTGTATTAAGGAAAAATTTGCAGGCGGCTGCAAAAAAAGGTGAATATGTGACGCTATTTTGTTGAAGTCCAGTTTGAAAAAGAGGGGGTATTAATCAAGGCACGCCTCAAGCCACTTACGCTTTGCAGCTGATCAACTTCAGTTTGAACAAACCGTGTATAAAAACTGAACCAAACGCAGCAACACGTCACATATTTGGCATTTTTTGTGCGAGCCACCTCATTCAGCCAAAACGCAACAGCAACCCTTTCGCATCTCATCTCTCTCGGACAATGCGTTGCCATTGGCCATTACCATGGACCTGGCACAGCCAAACTTCCTCGATAAATAATCGGCTCCTTGCTAACATTTGTGACATGTGGGTTGTCACCACAGTTAGTGATGTGTAGGCATACATACTGTACTGGCTCCATTTGTCATTCCCCTTTTGGCATTTCACCCAATGATGAACTACAACGTTTCCATAGTGCCATGCACCATTTTACATCTTGTGCGTGCATGCATGTGCGTGCTTGTGTGCGTGCCTGCGTGCATGCGTGCGTGCGAGGCTGTGCGTGCATCGTGTTCTGTGTGCAAGATCATGGGGTCCTTCCTGTCTGTCTCACAACCAAGTGGCATTCGGTCATGCGGTCCTTCCTGTCTGTCTCACAACCAAGTGGCATTCGGTCATGCGGCATATGTGAGTGCAGTGTGTGTAGGTCTTAATAATTGCCACTGCACCTTCCTATGCACGCAAACACAAAAAATGCCAAATATGTGACGTGTTGCTGCGTTTGGTTCAGTTTTTATACACGGTTTGTTCAAACTGGAGTTGATCAGCTGCAAAGCGTAAGTGGCTTGAGGCGTGCCTTGATTAATACCCCTCTTTTTCAAACTGGACTTTAACAAAATAGCGTCACATATTCACCTTTTTTTGCAGCCGCTTGCAAATTTTTCCTTAATATTTCATTCATTGAAGTCAACACGCTCCGACGCACCAAAATATTTTCACTTCCGAGATAATCGATAAATATCGATATCGGTAGCTCAGATCACTTTGGCTAAAACACAAAAGTTGACCGCCTCCACGCGCAGATCATTTTGATTCTTTACACCACTACACTCCGATGAACCAATAGGGCGCTGCAGAAGAGCACGCACGCACGCACACCATCAAATGGGCTGCTTCACAAAAAAACTCGATGTGGGTAGGTCGGATCACTTTGGCTAAAACACAAAAGTTGACCGCCTAGTCATAGCGATCATTTTCATACTTTACATTACTACGCTACGACGCAGGAATATAGCACAATTGCAAGCGCACGCGCGCACGCACGCACATAATGTACCACCTATGTACAATGTAGCATTAGTACCGTATGCATCTGCACACAGCACTTCACCCCCCCCCCCCCCAAAAAAAATCTAGGCATCGTGTGGATTCGATTGCGCCATCGTATGCAAGTGTACGTCAAGCCATTTGCAAGTAACGCACGGCACAGTCCAATGCCAGAGTGTACACTTTATCAGGGTGTACGCGTCAGCGTACAACCCTAATATGTGACGACTTCTCAATGCGGATATTTGAATTTGCGATCGCCTATAACTGTTCATTGCCTGAACGGATTTCGGCGCGTTATGGCTCAAAAGAAGCGCATTCATCAGGGGACCGTACGTACCACAGCGCGTTTCGGAATTATTGCGCGTTAAGGGGAAATGACCAAAAATGTCTCCGATTAGTGTCTTTTTTTTCGTGTTTTTTTTCTGGGGGGGGGGGGGTTTTACAGCAGTCTGCACTAGCGCACATCAACAGCATCAGTAGTGCTGGATGTGTGAGCAGTGTAGATACAGACAAACTACTGCACATATATTTGTGGAAAAATTACATTGTCCACAGCTCATATGTGCTATGCAATCTACCTTTTCACGCTACAAACACGAGTAGAATGTATGCATGATGGGCATGGGTTGTAGAGTGGAGGAGCGACTAGTACGCCACATGAATCGTATCCAGGCAATGGATCGACTAAGGCCTTCTTGGGCACACTATGCAGTGCAGCAACAGATGCATCTAATCTAAATGACCGATCTAACGACCATCTAACGAGTGTTTGAATCGCAGTATGCACATTAATGAATGCGTCTGGTCGAGTACGACCTACACTTGGGCACGCCATGCAGGGATGGATTAAACAGTGCAGATTAAACAGTGGGTACATCTAACGACTTATAAAAATGACCGATCGACCAGCTAGCAAGTGTTTGAATTGCAGTGTGCGCATTGATGATCTTTATTGCATTAAACAGAGCAGCAACTAACTGCATCTAACGACCTATCCTAAACGATCGATCCAACGACCATCTAACGATCATAACTAACGTCCATGCAATTCACCGTTCTGCCAACCTTTGCGGGGAAGGGAGTGGGCAGGAGGCGCGCCAGGCCCCTCGGATACCCTAGGGTTTCCAGACTGGCATTATGTACGATCTCTAGAAAGCGAACGACAGAGTCTGACGCACACACGCACCAGCACACCACAGCCAGGCAGGCTGGCAAGCGTTCACATCCAGGCAGCAGGCAAACATGCTCGTCGTCGTTGTGCGCACATTTTGGAGCCGTGTGTATATCGAACCGCATCAATGGCATCACTGTTTGTCTTACAGCTTTCAGCTGGTGTGCAAGCATTAAATGTCCCCCCCCCCTAAAAGATGTAGTGCCGTGACATAATATCCGCTCCATGTTATTTCAGATCATGTTCACTGGCTGGCACTGTTCTGGCTTGGTTACATGTAAAGTAACCGAACTTTTGAAGTGGTGGATGGTTGGGTGGGGATGGGATGGTTGGAGACCATTCTGGTGGTGGAGGGAGGGGGGTAAGCAGATTTTGAAAAGGGAGTGGGTGCCAGAAGGGAAAAAAGTGTCTAAATAGGCACTTTTTGGTAAAAAAAATGAGTCAAAACAGGCTATAAATAGCGTTATTTAGCTGTTGTAGGGTAAAAGATTTAGGTTTTAGTACACGCACGCACGCATGCACCTGCTGCTTTTTTATAGTTTTTGGTACAATGGGTGCTGGTCTGCAGCTATATCTCTGCATGTGGGTGCGTGGGTACATGGGTGGGTGTGTGTTTACATCCATGTCTTTGCCTTACGAAAAAACATTGTATTATGGAAAAATTTGCAGTCAGCTGCAAAAAATGGAGAATATGTGACTTACCTAGACTAGAGTTCAACCTGACAAAAAAATAGTAAAAGAACAATGCATTGAAGTCCATTTTGAAAAACGATTGTATATGAGTGTTGCACTCAAGTCCATTTTGAAAAACGATTGTATAAGAGCATTGCAGTGGAATCCCCTTAAAAAAGACTGTACAACATACAATGGGTATGAACGATCAATTTACCTGTCACATATTCGGCATTTTTAGCGCGATCCACTTCATGGTTTGTTTGTTTTTGTTTTGTTTGGACAACCCTTACACTGCATGAAGCCATAAACCATTGATGCAATCACTGGCGGATCCAGGGGTGGGGGAAAAGGGGAATTCCCCCTCCCGAAATCAGAAATCTAGGGGGGAAAAGGGGGAAAGGGATAGGCTTTGGGAGAAGAAACACGCCTAGTTTTCAGCGTAAAATTGCTTGTAGGTGGTCGAAAACAGCAAAATTTTCGCCTGCGGCGCCGTTTACATTCAAATAATCGTCGAAAATGGATCGATTAGGTGTCCAAACCACTGCCAAAATGGCCGAACATCCAAAAAGTTCAACAGGGTCCTCCCTTCTGCAAAATTCTTCCCCCCTCCGAAATTTTTTTCTGGATCCGCCAGTGGATGCAATGGTGTAAGACCAAGTTCATTTCAGACTGTGGCCCATTTTGGCAAGACAACTGTTGCTAAGCAGTATGTAACAAAGCAAAGCACTGCCTATATTGCACATACCTACAACTGACAACAAGCTGTGCAACTCCATTCTTCATACGGTATGGTATGGTACAGTAATTTCAACACTTCAAAAATCGTAACGTTGGCATGGTGTTAAAACAACGCCTAAAATTAAGCCTAAGCAAAGGCCTAAGCTGAAGCATGCACAAGGCCTAAATTGTCACAAAAACAAAAAAACTACTGTACTTCGCATTTTGGCTACCATATTGTTGTTGTTGTTTGTTTATGTTGTTGTTGTTGGGTCGCTTTACAAGAGTTTGTGCGTACAGTAAGTGTGATGCTATAAACAAAACACAACCCGTATCAGTGCCTCTGTATGTGCGTGCCTGTGTGTGTGTGTGTGTGTGTGAATGCGTGCGTGCGTGCTTGCGTGCGTGCGTGAGTGCGTGCGTCTGCTATGTAAATTGTGTATCATATGTGTCTATGTCGAATGACATCCTGTGGTGAGCGCTAAAAATGCCGAATATGTGACAGGTAAATTGATCGTTCATACCCATTGTATGTTGTACAGTCTTTTTTAAGGGGATTCCACTGCAATGCTCTTATACAATCGTTTTTCCAAATGGACTTGAGTGCAACACTCATATACAATCGTTTTTCAAAATGGACTTCAATGCATTGTTCTTTTACTATTTTTTTGTCAGGTTGAACTCTAGTCTAGGTAAGTCACATATTCTCCATTTTTTTGCAGCTGACTGCAAATTTTTCCTTAATTGACAATGCGTTGCCTCCGGTCTTTCAATGATCTTCGGTCGAATGCGCGCCTTTCAGCGTATTAAAGAGCGTACTGTGGCCCTTGTTTTCGACCTGTTTCATTTTTTATGCGACTTCCGCAGGAAACAAAAAAAAAACACACGCAGTAGACGACGGGAACGCACTACCACCAGACAAACAGACAGACATTGTACGGCAGACGCAGACCGCCGCCAGCGCTTCTGGCTGCCGCCAGGGGCGCGGACGCCACTACAGGAGCTGTCGTCAGCGCCGCCGTCGACACCGTTGCCGCTGCTGCCGACGCTTTCGCTGACGCTGCCGCTTTTGCCGACGCATACAGAAAATGTAGGACAATGCCGTCGTGCCCGTCCACCTAGACGTATGCAATGGCGGCGCAGATTTTCCCGCCGCCGGGTCTTTAGAGACGTGCAGCTATGCCGCCGCCGTTTCTTTGGATTTTTGGTATAAGAGCATTCGTCAATTATCCAAGGAGACGGCGCCGCCTCCACCTGTTGAATACGACGCATCGTAAACTCTTCCTTGGTTTCAATTTCGCCTAATCGTAAAGTTCCCAACATCGTTGGTCTCGGTCTCGGTCTTCGCTGTTTAGCATGGGAAGACCGAGACCGAGACCGAGACCGATGCGAAGACCGTTTATTATGAATCAGCCTTAATGCGTGTGTGAGTGCTGCGTGCGTGCATGCGTTCGTGCGCGCTTACATGGGTATGTGAGTGCGTGCGTGCGTGCGTGCGTGCGTGAGTGCGTGCGTGCGTGTGCATGGGTTTCCATGGGGCATGTGCTAATTTCTCGCATTTAATCTATGTAAATATGAGTCAGTTTCAGTTGCCACAATTTTCGCTGCACATTTCCTTCCATTGAGAGCGACCACAAAAAACGCCGAATACTATGTGACTTGTTGCTGCGTTTGGTTAGGATTTTATACATTGTTTGTTCAAACTGAAGTTGGTCAGCTGCAATGCGAAAGTGGCTAGAAATTAGTGGGGAATGCCTTTATAACACTCCTTTTCAAACTGGGCTTCAACACAAGAGCG
>JASAMY010003226.1:0-20000 GCA_030248085.1 Paralinhomoeus sp. GSCO2_6
ATGCAGCACATACAGCAACAGCACATAGCTACAATTTTACGTACCATGGAATGGCAGGGTAGGGCATATCCTCAAAAAAAAATGTGAGTGCTGTTTTGTTTGCCTATCCGAGGAAAATGGCTTTCATTTGATCAGATCACATTTTGGGCCTCTTGCGTCGTTTTTTTTCGTCACCCACAACAGGTGTTGGCTGATAATCGACGTTTTAGGTGGGGGCGGGAGTAAACGCTTTTTTTAATTGATTTTTTTTTTAGGAATAATTTGTTTAAGTACAGGGGCGAGCCTCTGTAACGAGATGATATTTGTGCAAGCTCAAAAGTTAGTTGCAGGCATAGGTGCCCACGTGGGGGGTATAGGGGGGGGGGCTATACCCCTCCTCTGGAAGACCCTATCCTGACAGACCTTCGGGACGCCACCTCCCTTGGCTTTTTCAAATGATGCAGTGCCATTTTCGTGCAATTCCGACGTATACAAAAATAGATAACAAAAAAAAAAATTGTACACCCATTTATCACCCCATATTCAAAAGATTTGCGATTTACCCTTCCCCTACCCAGTTTCTGTGCAATTATGGTTGCAGGTACCCAACTGTTTGCTCCTGCTGCTCACATGTAACTGGGGGGTGGGGGGGGGGGTTGCCTGCCCCCCCAGCCAGCTCCAGCTGCTACCCCAGCCCCCACCCCCAGATTTTTCAAAATTTTCCTACTTGCCAACAATTGTACAAAGTAGTGTACTTTTTGCCTTTCTCAGTGTATTTTGGCCTTAAAACAGCCAAATAACGCTATTTATAGCCTATTTTAAGGCATTTTTGACCTACTCTTTTTGATGAAAAGTGCCTATTTAGACACTATTTTGGAACATTTTTTTCCCTTCTGGGACCCCCTCCCTCTTCTAATCCTGAGTACCCCCCCCCCCCCACGCCCCCCCCCCCAGAATTCTCTCAGACCCCCCCCCCCCCACTTCAAAAACCAGGTTACATGCATGGCTGCGCCCCACTCCCCCAAAAGCATTTTTTTGTTGATCCACAAAATGCGCCTAACGGACATTGAATTCATACATGTAACTGGGGGTGGGGCGCAGAATTTTTTCAACCACCCCCCAACCCACCCCCCCCCCCCCACCAGAATTTTCCCACGGGATTTTCACTTGGTCTAAAACGATAAAAGTGAGTAAATGTTGGTGTATTTCAGTGCTTTTCAGTGTCACATGACCATAAAACAGCTAAATAACACTGTTTAGACCCTACTTATACCCATTTTCGACCAAAAAGTACAGTATAACTAAAAATGGCCAGCTACCCCCCCCCCCCCACTTTTTGCTCCATACACCCACCCCCCCCCCCCCAGAATCTGGCCATTCATTCCCCCCACTCTTCCAGACCCGGTTATAGGTATGATTGAATTGCCCAAGTATGAGAGGGTCTGTGTGTGTGACCCGCCATCATCTCCCAACAGTCAGTTAGTTAGTTGCAGCAAATTCCCAGTATTGGTCAACGTCCATCAACATTATGACATTGAACTTGAAAAATGTTCCAACTTACATATATAACATTGCTAGGGGACTTGTAAGTTAGTACGAGGACCTACCAAAATGGCGTGTAAATCGGTGCTTTTTAGTCAAAAATATGTCAAAACCATGCCTAAATAGCACGTATTCGTTTTTGGGTCACAGATAAACGCACTACCCATAGGCAGGATTAGGATTCCCCAAGCGATAAAATTTTGCCTGCGACGCTGAGGGGAGCTAGCGAACCTACTTTTCCGCATAAAAATGCATGTACATGTATGTGGTCGAAAATCGCAAAAAAAATTGCATTTGCCTGCGGCGCCGATTTTTTTGGATTACTTGTCAATAATAGACTGATTTGGTGCCCAAAACATCGTCGAAATCACCCAGCAGCAGCAGACCCATCATCTCTAAATATCGACAGGGTTCTGCCATCTGCTGAATCCTTCCCTCCTCCGAAATAATTTCTGGATCCGCCACTGCTGGCCAATTACATTACAATACAATCGCTCATTACAGTCAATTCCAAGGAAGAAAACCTTGAAAGAGATGTAGAATTTGCAAAATTTTTGCCTGCGGCGCAGTAAATTTTGTAGAAAGCGCAACAAAATTTGTATGACTTTCAACGTGATGACTATGTACGTGATGCCAAGCGCTTATGGTTGGGCGAGCTGCTGAGGCGCGAGTGCGGCCTCACAGCGGACGACTACGTGTGGGCCTTTGTGGGAGACGCGGACAAGGCTCAGCTCAAAAGCCTCCAGTCGACCTCGCTCTTCAGCAAGCAGCCCACGCAGTTCATTCCCTGCGTCCTACACGTCCAAGATAACTGCAAGAAGATGCGCGAGCTCGGCTTTTCGGACGAGGACGTCGACGTGAGCATATTCCCTCTGTGTCTGGCTGCCTGCGTGCACGCGTGCGTCTGTGTTCTTTAACCTCGACTCGACTCTGACTCGACTGTGCCCTCCTCGACTGAAGGAAAGCAACTATTACTAACGGTTAGTTAGACATATTTAAACATTCTGTTGTTTCTGTGCAGGACATACTGGGAGAAATCTTCGGAAGCGAGGTCGGCTGCCCAGTGTGCCCTTAAAAGTCGTTTTGGTGCGGGTTTTCCTGTATGTATACACCGGGGAGCCAGTTTAATAGTGCGCACCAAAATGAGGCGTTCCCCTGGCGGTTCCCCTGGCGGTTCCCCTGAACCGGGTTTTCCCGAATTGTACTCTGAGTGACCCAAACTCCCTGCCCCTCACACAACCCCCGGTTTTATTGCGGTGCACTCTGGTGCACCACTTGCGTGCACTTCTTGGTACTGTAACATCAGATACAGGAGCCAGCCATAGTTTGTCGGCCCCTTCTGCTACCGACTGCTGCTAATGACACAGCTACCGTAAAGCCTTTAATTAACGCCCCCCAACAAACAAAAGTGCCTTTCCAAAAGTGTGCGCAACCACCGTGGCAGCCAAAAAGGAAACAACTTTACGCGTACTTCTGCCTGCATGCGCCAACCTATGCATTCATTCGTCTTAGGCAGTAGGCTATGCGCTTGCTTATTGCGATTCGGATAATCAGCGCCATCCATCCAATTACCGTAAATGTTCCAATAGTGCCCCCCTTCCAATCCCTTCCCTTCCAGGGTAGCCAAAGTGCCAGGGTGCAGTTGGTAGGGTAACTGAAACGAAGCATTTGTGACTCGCAGCTGTACATTTGTTTGCTCCCGATGCGACTGCGCAAAGTCAAGACTCACAAAGCACACAACGGAAATCGGCACTCATTGCCCAAAGCCCCAATGCCGAATTCCTCGCAAAAGAAACGCAGTCATGCGTCGCACCCGTGCGTGTGCATCGGAACTGTTTGGCCGCATAAACAGATCGTTCGCTCGAAAGGAAAGGGAGGAAAGGGCAAACTGCAGCACGGATGGTGGCGACATTGGCGCAATTCTATTCGAGTTGGCTGCAGTGTTTGGAATATTGGAGACTGTTGGAGGGGGCACCCACCAATTGGAGACGCAGCACAGCTCATAACTTCAAGAAGCTGACATGAAGCATTCGCTGCTCGCTGTCGCCTCTCTGCTTTTGGCCCTTGCAAGTAAGGCTCACTGTATTTTGCTATAATGTTTGTTTGTACACACCGCGACACAATGGATCTACAACAGAACGTTTCGAAGTCAGTACTTTCGCTGTGATTCGTTAGTTCAATTAATAGAAAATTCAGTAAAGTGTTCGAACAAAGCGAATGCCAACTGCATTGAACAGCAACAGCAAGTCCAACGTACAAACGAGCGACTGACTACTAGACGTGCAGTGTTCCAAATTCCAACCGGTTACTGTCGCACCAAACTACAGGTAATCTACACTACACTAATTAATTAATCAACTACTCACAGAATCCAGTCAGCAGTCCAGTCAGTTCCTTTTCAGTTCTGTGGCCCGGTGCGGAGGCGCAGACGTTCTACAACCAGTACCGTAGACGGACGGTCGGCGGCTCCACCGATCCCTGGGATGTGATTCTGCAGCGGTCGCCATCGCGATTCGAGCCCGTTACTCCCGACCCCTGGACCGAGATACTGGCAGGCAACTCCAGACCACAAGACCCATTTGGGGTCAGTGAGTGCGTGTGGTTGCAGCACGTTTAGAATGCCCTGGGCACGTAGTGAAATGCTATGAGGCGTCGGACTCCCGTGGAATAAAGTGCAGCTAGAAATATGTTACTTATTTAGACGGAAAGAAACATTTAGGGACCAGACTGCGTCAGTACGATGCTCGCACAGCAAGTAAGGACTACATAGGAGCAGGAAATGTATTCTAAGACATCCCACACCGCGACAGTCATAGCGTTGCACAGCTACATACCGTAATTACATACCGTAATTCACATACCACATTCCACAAACACACATTTGCACACCATTGCCTACCTCTAACTGTGTTCCAAAGCGCCCCCCCTCTGGGCACTCATTGGAGGGTGACGTTCATTGTTTCAACCCACCCTCTAAACGGGGCATTCATTGGAAGGTCTGTTCTTGTGAGATGACGTTCTTTGGAGAATTGACGGTGTGGTGAATGCGAACCTGCATCGTATTTGCAACTTTGTTTGTACATTGACTTAACGTTATTCAGAGCGGTTACGGTACGGGCCTTGGTCAACAGCGTCATGTGCGCCGCTGCCGCTGCTACTGAACGCGTGCGACGACGCATTTCGACTATTTCCTATTCGAATATGCAAATTCAATGACCGTACAAGGCGCTGTTTCGATTAGCATAAATGGACAGCCCTCGCTGAGAAACGGTTTTCTCGCGACGATACGGTAGCTAAGAATTCGAACGTTGCAAGTGGCGCTTGGAAGCAAAATCCGAAATGCGGGCACAAGCACTGTGTGGCGTACGCTAAAGAGCGCAAAACTTTATTTCCATATACTGTAATTTAAATTTCTAAAAGCTGCTCGAGTCCCTCAGGCTCACCCCATAATACAAGTGTAGTGTTGGCAACGACGGAAGTCGCGGGAGTTCTCGGCACCATCACGACCAGCGTCAGAGTGGAGGGCAAGAGCCACGAGGACCACTTCTACGTCGTCGCCGATAGCTGCTCGTCAGTGCTGGGCCGCAACTTCTTGTCTCCCCTGGGAGTGAAGCTGCAGCTCGCTGCGCCAGGGGACCGACAGAAGGCGACAGCGACGGACGCCGCGGAAGGCGACTGCACCAGCGTGCGCGCTACGACCAGCAGTCGCATGACCAGCCTCGCCAGATGACCGCCGAGCTGTCGACGCCGGCACCGACCAAGGAGACGCCAGCGACGGAGCGCAGCAATGACGACAAGGACGAGTGGACGCCGTCGACTGAGCGATGACGGAGACGGCTGAGCTGAGGACGCCAGCGCCCTGCCACACTACCTCGAAGACGACCGCCGAGCTGTCGACGCCGGTATCGACCCAGAAGACGACCGCCGGCAGCCTACAGCAGCCGCCCGTCTTCAGGGCTAGAAGGGGAGGGATGAGTGTTGGCAACGACACTACAGTGATCCCAAGCACGATGAGCGGAAGTGACACGCGAGCGAACCGGAGCTCTTAATGTGACACTGTCGACTTGGAAAATAGAGTATTATTCATTGTCGTGACTAATATAACACAAAAGATAGTTAGTACACTACAACATGACTCAACAGGTCTCCTCTCATGGAGGTGAAAATATGTTTCTCGCATGTACGAAAGTAACACTTAGTACTAAATGAACACATTAAAAATACAGAGTGAAAAAATTAGTTAACTACCTATTAAAAAATGTAAATTAATAAATTTAGTCATGTGTTGCAGGTGCCTGTACCTGCCCCTGTATGCCCCTGTAAATCCTCCAATAGTGCATCTGGGGCATTATACTTTCAACCTTGCTCTACCCGGAGCCACTATTAGAATCTTTTTGCGTATTTTAGGTGATTCTGATTAGCAGTTCAAAGTACCTGGAAGATTATTCATTGATGGGCGTAGCTGTGTACACACCACTTCTACATCACTACTGCTTGATTAGTTCCCAGTATAACGCAAATCGTAGGGCACTTCTTGCCCCGGGGCACTATTGGAGGATTTACGGAAAATCGATCGTTCGCTCAAAAGAAAAAGGACGAATCGCACGCGCAAATTACAGCACAGATTGTGGCATTCATTCCATTCGAGTTTTACTGCAGGGTTTGGTTACTGTTGGGAAAGACGCCACCACCACAAATTGTAGTGGCGTACTGCTCGAAAGTTGAAAAAGCTGACGTAAAGCATTCGCTGCTCGCTGTCTCCCGCCTGCTTTTGGCGCTCGCAATTAGCGCGCCCTTTATTTTGCTATGCGTTTGTACACACAGTGATATTATGCTGCTCCAACAGAATGTTTCAACGTCGGCTAAAATTTGCTGTGATACCATTAGACAATTCAGCAGAGAGTTGCGTCCCCAAGCAAATGGTAGCTGCATTGAACAGCAAGTCCCGCATACAACGATGTCATTCGGTGTTTTACAACCCTAATAGGTGTGGTGATGTCGTGCCAAACTATAATCTACAATACACTAATTAATTGATCAAGTACCGTAAACTATTCTATTCTATTCTGTTCTGTATTCTGTTGGGCTATTGGAAGAAGAGTACTACTTAAATGTTACGGAATTTTTTGAGGATTTGCGTTTCTTTGAACTCTACACGTATTCGCGCCATATTCAGAGCGGTTACGGTATGGGCCTCAATCAACAGCGCCAAGTGCGCCGTTGCCGCTGCTAGGTACTGAACGCGTGGAAGGACGCATTTCGACCGTTTTCTATTGGAATATGCAAATTCAGTGACCGTACGCTGCGACGTTAACATTTGCATACCTATGTACCTGCATATGGTAAGGTAGCGCGTGCGTCGTTGCGAGACCGCTGTCTGTCGACGATACGGTAGCTGAGTATTTGAGTATGCAACCGGCATGCAAGGCGAAAAGCAAAACTACGCTACGTTACACAATAATAATAAATACAGACAAGACAAGACAATTGAAGACAATAAATCATATCCGAATTTAATAAAATAATATATATAAACTACATTTTCAAATACCGTAATTTCTGCCGATTTTTGTCCGATAAAACCAAACACCATCGTAACAATTGGCTCCCTGTGCCCAATGGCCGCAATGTAATGTAGTTCAGGTGTAGGGGGGGGGGGAGCATCGTATGGACGCTCCGGGGGGGGGGGTCCATGTAAAATTATTGTGTAAAACTGTTGCACAATCCCCGGCATGTTCTTCGATTTTTTCAACTTGCACCGAGTTTTGAAGAGGAAAAGAGCGCTGAGTTGCATGCGCTGCATGCGCCCGCTTGGCCCGAAAATATTTGGTCGCCTAAACAGATCGTTCGCTCGAAAGGGAAGCAAGGACGAATAGCAAACTGCAGCACGGAGGGTGACGTTGGCGCAATTGCAATCGAGTCGGAGTACTCCTCCAAAGATGAAGAAGGCGAGATGAAGCATTCTCCGCTCGCTGTCGCCTCTCTGCTTTTGGCGCTCCAAAGTAAAGCGTACTTTATTTCGCTATACATTTGTACACACACAGTGCTGATGCAATGGATCTACAACAGAATGTTTCGACGTCAGTACTAATTTGCTGCACTACCATTAGAAAATTCAGCAAGAGCGTTCGAATTCCAACTGCACTGAACAGCAAGTCCGACATACAAACGAGTGACTGCACGTCATTCGGTGTTCACAACTCTAACAGGGGGCCGTTGCATAAAAACTTCCCCTTTGCTCTCTAAACTTAAAAAAAAACTTTGCATAAATGTTCCCTAACCACTAGTTTTGAGAGCTTGTTAGTTGCTGCTAGTGCTAGTTACTTGTGTTACTAACGCACGCCGCCGTCGAGCGCGCTAAACCTGAAATCCTGGGCAAGTGCTAGGTGCATACTGCACATGTACATTGTACACATATACCTAGGCACAGCAATTTCTTCACTGATACCGTACCATGCATTTGTCAACTCGAACTCGTGATTGTCAACGGTGTATTCTCATAGCTCATTTCTTGTGCGTTGTGTAACTTGGTGCTCTGCATGAGTTTTATATTAATAAACGGCATCAGCATCAATGTCACGTTCAAGAGAGGAGCGGTGTGGGTGCGTGGTTGGATCTAACGCGCCGCATCTACCCATCACCAGAGTGCCGTCTCGTTGTCCAGTCGGTTCTGTCTCATTGCTTATTTTGTAGACAAGACCACCTTTTCTTGAGCAGGGGAGGCGGCTTATACCCCATTTTTCTAAACGATAATTCCTTTTTCAGTTGTTATTAATGGGTTTGCAAAGACTTGTGCAGTTATTGTAACAATGCTCCTAAAGCGTATTCTGATCTTGTTCTTCTTTTGTCCCTGGGGGTCGTCTGTTCTAGTCGACAACCGGACATTCGTTGATAATCGTCACACAACCGCTTTAGTGCCGTTTAGGTATATATGTGCCAAAGGAACACACATCTATTTCGGGACAATTCAAGTGTGTCAGATTCAGGTCAGCAGATGGAGTGATGGTTGCTGTCGCCAAGCGAGGCATACTCGGTGACGTTGGTGAGTGGCAGGAGTTGGTAGGAGTGAATTAGGTAAATAAATTAAATAAATCTGAGCAGTTAAAAATAATAAAATTAAATAAAGAAGTATTAGCAAAACATTTTAACAGTTAAAATTGGAAAAAAAATAAGTCTACAGACTTTACTGACATAGCAATCTCCAAGCCCATTAAATTTGTAAAATTCAGTGTGGCTAAACAACCATAGGTTTGTTTAAAAACCTTCTAAAAAAAAATGATGAAAACACGTCTGCGCTGCACAGGAGATTGGATTTCGGGCGCGGCGGAGACAGTGAAGAAAGTGTGGGACGGCTGCGACAAGTCGGCGCTGCTGCACGCCGCCATCGGTGGTGGCATCGGCATCTTAGGCATGTGCGCCGGAGCCGTTACAATCACCGTTGGTGGACCCGCCGCACCCGCGGGCGTTCTCACCTATGCTGGAGGTATGTGTATGACCGTATAAACGTCTGACCCTCTAATTATCATTGCGTCCCCCAAATAAAATGCGCCTTCTGAATTATATAATTAATCCCCTAATAAATACATAAGCGCCCCCCTTTCAACTTTGGTATCCCTCTGAAATTGGTATTCACTGGACGTTGTCCCGTACCGTCCAATCATCGTGCGTATTTGCGATGGGGCACTGTGCGCAGGCGTGGTCAAGTTCGTGCAGGGGGTGTTGGGAGGGATCGAGGCGTGCGCCGGAAAAATGGACACGTGGTTCGCGGCAACGACGACGACGACCACCACCATGAGTCCGGCGCAGCTGGATGAAGAGGCGGCGGTGAAGATGTTCGATGACCCGCTGCTCATCAGTATCGACCACGCGCGGGCCGCGATCGTCGCCCACCGACGCGACGCCGTCCAGCAGCTGCGCGCGCTGACTCGAGCCAGAAAGCAACTCTTCAGCGTGCGTACACTCGCAGTCAACCAACCAACTGCGGTGCAACACACACCACGATACATTCCTCTTGCTTTCCCCTTGTTCTGGATCAAGTTGCGTGCCTTGCGTTCAGATGGGGTTTGTGGAGCTGAGACGCTTTCTGGAGTCGGCGACCACCGGAAACGATAGAGCAGCGCGCGCTGCCTCACAATTCTCCAATGGCCATTTGGGCCAGTTTCTTGAGGAAAGGCTCAGCCAAAAACCGCTGCTGAGGAAGGAAGTTCAGCGACTGCTACATGAGATGGCACGCCGCCTTATAGCTGCTACTGTAGCTCTATGGGTACATGTATGACGAGCTGGTTTGTTCACTTAGAAGGGCGCTCTTCCAACACGACTAATCGCTAGCGATGCGAAAATGTCTCAGCTGCTCTCGGTCTTGGATGAGGCGATCGCAGAGGAAGTGGAGCGTGTCACGATGCTCGTCGATGCCGACACAGCGGACATGTCTGCGCCTCCGTTGCGCGACCAACCAGTATTCGCCCAGACAAGAAAACGCCTTTAGCCGGGACAAGTTCGTGAGCAAGCTCGAAGCGATTCGCAACAGCACTTCTCACTTCGACTCTAAAGTTGCTGCAGCAGCAAAAGACATCTCTGCTGCCGCCCAAGGAGCCCCACAGTAAATTGGCACGAAGCCAAGCAAACTACCTTTTGGCACGTGGGGGCGCGCACTTTCAGGAGCAACTTCAAGCAAAGGCTTGTACAAAAGTTGAACATGATTGAGGTGAAAATTGAGCAGGTGTCGGAGCAGCTGGAGTCGAGCGTCGTGAACCTCACTCGGCAGATGGACCGCATGGAAGTGACGCAGGCTCGCCACTTTGCCGAGTCGATGCGAAGAATGCATTCAATGCAGGATGTCATCAACTCGCAGTTCAAGCACATTGAGTCGCACCTTCTGAGGATCGAGTGGCGGATGGTCTTCAAAGAGCTAGAGGACTGGATGAGGGCCGACTCGCTGCACTACTCGAACTGGAAGACGTTCTGGGATAGGGCCAAGAGGGTGAATAGGCTGAAGAAGGAACTCTATTCAGACACGGATGCGGACAAGAACTGGCTCCTCGAGTTTGACGAATCTTCCGACAAAGCGTGCAGTGGAGAAAAGGACGTCCAATACCAACAGAATCTCTGTTCCGCATACCATGCTGCGGTTATGGAGTACAAGCTTGTTTTTGATGACTGTGGCAATGGGCTTGAACTGAAACAGGATTTACACCACGTGGCATACGAGATTCGGCGCGGCAGCCAGGCTGCGATGTACGCAGCCATGTTCTATGAATACCGTCGAAGGCTGATTGCAATTCTGGCACTGCGGGTGACGCGTGCCCAAAACTGCTTCACGTTGCTTCTGAAGGACGCGGCACGCGCAAAAGAGACCGTTGACGACTACATGCGAGACCAGTACCCTGACGACATTCTGCTGAGGTCCTACACGCATCAACAGCTCAGCTTTGGCCGTTGGTGGATAAGCCATGGCAACTTTCAGAGAGCGATTATCAAGTCAGTAGTAGTAGTAACAGCCAAGCATCTGCTTACAACTCCGGCGGATGTCCGTTGGTTGGTTGGTTGGTTGGTGGAGCTTATAACTCTCCAACGGCTCGACGGATCCGGACAGGCATGGCTCGATCGACTCAGCCTAGCCCCGCATGCGCCAGGATGCTATTCGTTTCGAAGATAAATACTGATAATACCGATAAATAGCGAAAATACAATTCTGGGACAAACATTTTGGTGTGACTAATGTTTGTCATGCAGCGAACGCGTCTTTTAGAAAACGACAAATTTTTGGTAACTCTCGAACGGCTCGACGGATCTGGACGAGCGATGGCTTGATCGACTCGGCCACGCTTGATCGATTCGAAATATGCTGCTGGTTTCGGCGATAAATCCCGATAAATCGCGAAAGTGGCAAACAGAAGCGAAAACGGTGTTTCTAAGGTCTAAAGGGGTAAGTAGTAAGGTAGAAAGTAGTAAACCTAAAGGGGCAAGAAACAAACAGTACTCTAATGGAAACATGCAATCCTAAAAAAACTAAACAAAATCGACAGTAATATCGCTTCTGCATGAGATGTGGCTCGTTCGACCCACCATTGCCAGGACTTTTCTTAGATGTGAATGGCACTTGCCAACAGTTGGTACATTATTGTTAAAGTCGCTAAAAACGCTTTGCGAAAATGCGAACCACTGCAAAAGACGCATCGACAAGCAGGGGCGTATCCAGGATTGGAATCTGGGAGGGGCAAAAACCCATCTGTAGGGGGCAAAGAAAATGGTGTTTTTCTAAGGTGTCCTTCCGTCGGCAGACAGCAACACTTCTTGATTTGAGAACTTTGTCGAATTGTTGGCCATGTACGCGCTTCTGGGAATCCGAAAACGGTACATCGGCGCGTAAACCACAGCGTCGCAGGCGAAAATTTAATATTTGTGCAATAAATGCTCCTCAACGGCCACAAAATCACCTCGGGAGCATGGGGAACAGATTCAACATGGTTGGAAAGCTTAGTGCAGTCAGTGCAGGTTGTGTCACACAATAGCTGCAGGCTGACCTGTGTTTACTCCATGCCCAGTTACACCCGATGCCCACCGACCAGCTTAGATAGGTGGACAGCCTCTCTACACACCCGCCTGCCCTTCCCTATGTATGTAAATCCAGCTTGTTGAGTGTGTGGCAAAATGTCAACAGCGCCTCAGGCTAAATTTTTCACATTTTGGGAACGCAAATCGTAAGGAGATCGACAAAAAATCTGCAGAAACAAAGATGTGTACATGTCGGTCATGTCTAAATACTGAGAAATCTGGGGAGGGCAGTCTGGACATCTGGGGAGGGCAATTGCCCCAACTGCCAACAGGTAGCGCTCAAGGCCTGCCTACGGCCCAAGCGGCATCCCTCTGCTGACAAGGGGCGGCGGCTGGATCAGAGGGCGCAGCTGCAGTCCAGTCGGCAGGAGCTTGGCTTGGCGGCGCTTGAGGGGTAGACGCGACGCCTGGCCGCTGGAGACTGGTCGGCGGGTGGCTGGCGTCCTTGGGAAAGTTCAGCGCCGTTGTACAGGCGCAGTCAGGCTTGCCGCTTCAGTACAGCAGGTTGACTGGTCTGTGTGACAAGCGCGCTACCTGTTCAGCATGCCATCTGGTCCGCGTGACGTGCATGCTACCTGTTTGGCATGCTGTCTGTTCCTTGGGTCGACTGGTCTGCATGACGAGCGCGCTACCTGTTCGGCATACCATCTGTTCAGCAGGTTGATTGGTCTGCGTGACAAGCGCGCTACCTGTTCAGCATGCCATCTGGTCCGCGTGACGTGCGTGCTACCTGTTTGGCGTGCTGTCTGTTCCTTGGCTCGCCCGCTACCTATTTGGCATACCGTCTGTTCAGCAGGTTGACTGGTCTGCGTGACGAGCAGGCGCGCTACCTGTTGGCGTGCCATCTGGTCTGCATGACAAATGTGCTGGCTATTCAGTTGGTCGACTGGTCCACGTAACGGGCGCGCTACCTGTTGACGTGCCATCTGTTCAGCAGGTCGACTGGTCTGCGACGACGAGCAGGTGCACTACCCTGTTCAGCATGCGGTCTGGCCTGTATGATGAACGCGCTGGCTGTTCGGCGTGCCGAAGAGTCCGTATGACGAGCATGCTAGCTTGTTGTTCAGTCAACGCATCAAGCCCCCTTGCTGTTCAGTGTGCCAACCTGTCTGACTGAGAGCTTTAGATCCGCCTGAGTCGGCCGCCATGCGCGTCCATCAGTCCTGCGCTGGCAGGCAGGCCAAATCGGTCGTTTCTGATTGTCTTGTCAGGGCGTCCTTGTCGACAGTGGCGTATCCAGGGGATGGCAGTTGGGGCAATTGCCCTCCCCAGATGTCCAGACTGCCCTCCCCAGATTTCTCAGTATTTAGACATGACCGACATGTACACATCTTTGTTTCTGCAGATTTTTTGTCGATCTCCTTACGATTTGCGTTCCCAAAATGTGAAAAATTTAGCCTGAGGCGCTGTTGACATTTTGCCACACACTCAACAAGCTGGATTTACATAGGGAAGGGCAGGCGGGTGTGTAGAGAGGCTGTCCACCTATCTAAGCTGGTCGGTGGGCATCGGGTGTAACTGGGCATGGAGTAAACACAGGTCAGCCTGCAGCTATTGTGTGACACAACCTGCACTGACTGCACTGAGCTTTCCAACCATGTTGAATCTGTTCCCCATGCTCCCGAGGTGATTTTGTGGCCGTTGAGGACCAGTCGACCAACTGAATAGCCAGCACGTTTGTCATGCAGACCAGATGGCATGCCAACAGGTAGCACGCCTGCTCGTCATGCAGACCAGTCAACCTGCTGAACAGACGGTATGCCGAACAGGTAGCGGACAAGCCAAGGAACAGACAGCACGCCAAACAGGTAGCACGCACGTCACGCGGACCAGATGGCATGCTGAACAGGTAGCGCACTTGTCACGCAGACCATTCAACCTGCTGAACAGACGGTATGCCGAACAGGTAGCGCGCTCGTCATGCAGACCAGTCGACCCAATGAACAGACAGCACGCCGAACAGGTAGCACGCATGTCCCGCGGACCAGATGGCATGCTGAACAGCTAGCGCGCTTGTCACACAGACCAGTCAACCTGCTGAACAGATGGTATGCTGAACAGGTAGCGCGCTCGTCATGCAGACCAGTCGACCCAAGGAACAGACAGCATGCCAAACAGGTAGCATGCACGTCACGCGGACCAGATGGCATGCTGAACAGCTAGCGCGCTTGTCACACAGACCAGTCAACCTGCTGAACAGATGGTATGCCGAACAGGTAGCGCGCTCGTCATGCAGACCAGTCGACTCAAGGAACAGACAGCACGCCGAACAGGTAGCACACATGTCACATGGACCAGACATCATGTAGTACGCTCGTCACATGAACGAGTCGACCTGCTGAACAGATGGCATGCCAAACAGGTAGCACGCTCGTCACATGGACCAGACAGCACTCTGAACAGCTAGCGCACTCATCACGTGGACCAGATGGCACGCCAAACAGGTAGCATGCTCGTCACGCAGCCAGTCGACCTGCTGAAAAGCTAGCACGCTCGTCATGCGGACTGGATGGCACATTGAACAGCTAGCACGCTGGTCACATGGTGCAGTCGACCCGCTGAACAGCTACATAGGTTACGTCGACACACACGTGGACAAGTTGACCCACTGAACAGCTAAAGCGCTCGTCACGTAAACTGGTCGACCTGCTGAACAGCTAGAACGCTCGTCACATGGACCAGTCGACTTGCTGAACTGCTAGCGCGCTTGTCACGTGGACTGGATGGCACGCCAAACAGCTAGCGCGCTGGTCACGTGGTCCGGTCAACCCACTGAACAGCTAGCGGGCTCGTCACATGGACCAGTCAACCCGCTGAACAGCTAGAACGCTCATCACACAGACCAGTCGAGCCACTGAACAGCTAGTGCTCTCATCACGTGGACTGGATGGCATGTCGAACAGCTACTGTGCTGGTCATGCAGACCAGTCAAACCGCTGAACAGCGGTAGGCTGCGTCGACATGCGGATGAGTTGACCTGCTGAACAGCTAGTGTGTCGGTCACGCGGACCAGTCGACCAGCTGAACAGCTAGCGCGATGGTCACATGGACTTTTCAGCATGCTGAACAGCTAACCCGCGTCGACAGGTGGACTGGATGGGGGGGGGGGGTGGCCGAAGGCCGCTACGGGCGTCTAGTAGATGTACACCAGCCAGTCAGAGGGTGGCTGGTAGTCAGCCATCCGCTGGTAAATGTTTTCGTCAAAAATGCCGACAAATAAGGAAATGTATGTAGGTACCCAGGAAAATATGCTACCTCATTATAACCCTTCCGGATGGTTGCTGCTAGCCAGTAATACGATCCGTGTGCATCTCTAGTAACAACTGAAGTGCACTGTCATGTTCGATGAGTGTTAATTTATAGCCATGCCGCACTACGCGACGTCCTTCAAGCACTGAATTTCGTCAGTGACCACATCGCCTATGACTACAAAACGTCAACTGGGCATCTGATCGACACACATCTCAATGCTACTTCCAACTGGAAGCTGCCTGAAGACATGTCCAAGATCATCTACTACAATTTGAGCTCTATGCGAGATCATCTCTACCATCTGGACCCAGCCAGGTAAGTGGCACAATGTCTGCAGGCTTTCGTCAGCCACAGCGGCACTGCTCGTTGGTACACAGATACGACACGCACATTTTCCTGTACATGTTGTACTGCTGCAACACTGCAATGGGCAGTTGTGCGAGCGTAGTGCTCACCACAAGGACAGTGAACCGTTTGCCATTCTGCCCACATCTGTCAGTGCTCATCCGCCCTGTTGTGGTTGGGAATGGGTCGCTGGCATGGCTCTACCTTAACTTCTGGAATAAACGTGAGCCCAGGCCTGCTGGGGGACTCCGGCACATCATCCTTGGACCAAACCCGCTTAGCCATGGAGGCACTGTGGCTGTTGGCAACTTTATGGACTTGTCAAGAGCATGGAACAAGGCTGCAGACATCATTCAGGGCAGCCAAGAAGCGGCATGTAGGCTAACATGCGTGTAAACGAATGTAATGATTGCTCACGCAGCTTTCTTTGTTGATTCAGCGACTGTGTTGCACCGCTCACTTGTCTATCCAGACCGATGGGCGCTCATCCTAGTGATGGCTGAAGAGTACCTGTTCAACAATGAACATTCGAGCAGCGACTTTACAGCGCATCGAGCACACACGGAATTAGAGTCATAAACCACCACTTATTCCACTAAGAACCCCCCTCCCCCCTCCCAACCACCAGAAAGTGTCAGCTCCCAACCCCAGCACCCACTTGGCAGTTGCAGGGAGAGAGACAGAATGATGGTTCACCGATTGACTATTTGCAAATGGATCACCCATTTGCAACTGTTTACGACTCTAAAAGCAATACAATGAGACTGTCTCAGCAATGGTGGTAGCAAACACACTCTTCAACATCACGTGGGATCCTGCCGATCGAGTTGCCATGGCACAGCACAGAGAGCATTGCGTCGAAGTGAGTAAACAGTTACCATAAACCCTATATTTAGCCCCCCCCAAGAATTTTTAATTTTTTAAAAAGTATACATAATAATTTATTTAATTTTTAATTAAAAACTCTGTATGGTATAATCATTTGTTCGCGAGATTTCGCTTGAGAAAGGCTGCCTGTTTGGAGCCGAAACGTAGTGCACGCGTTTGTGTGTAACTGCGTCGTATGAAAGCAGCGGCTTTGCCCAAAAATATTTTACATATGATCTTTACGAGCCGCACCTACTCCCTTCCACTACCCAAGTACTTAACACATTATTTTGGATTTTTTCAATAATTAAATTTTTATTTTTGGTGACATCGCTACCGCTCACCACTGTTACAGACCAATTCAGGGATTTAAAATTTGCACTGAATGCGACTCTATGGAATTTGGAAACGGCAGCTGTGTGTGGTATGGAAGTGGACCAGCTGTCAAGACAGTCTGCAGAAGTGACGTTATCAACATATACGAAAAAAGTTCTCCAGGTTTTTTGTACAGTATCAATTCAACAAGTACCTAAAGGGTGTTTTTTAAACTGCACAATTTATTTTTTGAATAACTTTCGATTCCCTGATCCAATCGTCGTGAAATTTAAAGCAAAGGCGCCCAAGAGTTTAGGGTTTTGCGTAGAAAAGGAATTCTCGGAATCGAATTTGTATCCATGAAGTAATGGTCATTCGAACGCGAGGTCCAAGCAAATTTGCCCATTTTGACTGGGGGCTCTCACGCTTTCACACGCTTCTCTTCTTGGCCAATCCGCTAAAAACTTGGAGATGTGTGCGAAATTGAGCTGCCTACAAGATGCCATTCACCTTTTGAATCAGTTTTAGAATTGACCTACAACTGGACAAATTCAAATGTGATGCAAAAATCACACGCACTGCTGAGTCTTTTGTCACCAAATGCTTTCTTTAAAGTCTGAAATGAGCATCCGAAAAACAACGAATGCACGGAACGTACTGTCAATCGATTGAGTAAACTGAAGCGGTTCTAAGCCACCCATGTTTTACAGAATCCAACAACCTTAAATTTTTTAGAGTGTTGTGGAGAGAAAGTTGATTTTCAGTGTTTTGATCTGCAACTTTGTAAGCATAAAAACTGGCTCGAAAAGGTCAATGCCAATTGTAGGCAGCCCAATTTCGCACCCATCCACAAGTTTTTAGCGGATTGGCCAAGAAGAGCAGCATGTGAGAGCTGAATTCATCTTATGCGCCCCCAGTCAAAATGAGCAAATTTGGACCTCACGTTCCAACGACCATTACTTCATGAATACACATCGGATTTCGAGAATTCCTTTTCTAGACAAAACCCTAAACTCTTGGGCGTCTTTGCTTCAAATTTCACGACGATTGGATCAGGGAATAGAAAGTTGTTCAAAAAAATAAGTTGTGCAGTTAAAAAAATCGTTTACAATACAACAAGGCTACCTACAACTTGCACTGGAATGCAAAATCAAGACGTCAAGATAAGAGCGAGATATAAACTGTCTTTCACGCGTAGTACTGCTTGGCTCGCGGATGGGTAGTGCAAAGCATTCGGTCACGTACCACGTTCATGTCCAGTCCACACGGTCAGCGGGTAGCATTTATAGTAGACTACACTCACGGTGGCCGATGTGTGGAGCCTAGCTTGTCGGACAACTTGGCAGCCACCAGCGGCGCCGTCCATTACGCGGGCAGGCCGAACAGTTTCTCCCGATGGATCATGGAGGGGAGGCTCCTAAATGACACGAGGTACGTACAATATACCTAGTAGAGCTGCGTGTGCGTGCGTGTGCATGTGAGTGCGCGTGTGTGTGAATGTTTTAAATTAAAGAAAAAAATTACGTGTCCAATCTGGGGGGAGATATTTCTGTTCCAGGAGCAAAATTTCTGGGTAAATCTGGGAAAACGAATGGTTAGGGGTATTACCAGATGTGTCAAATCGTAGAGAAAAATTTCTGGATCCGGGAGCAAAATTTCTAGGTCAAATCTAGGAAAATTCATGGTTAAGGATACACGGATGTGTCACAATCTGGGAGAAAAGTTTTTGGTCTGAGAGCAAAAATTTTTGCCAAATTAGAGAAAACATATGTTTAAAGATAGGACACAGACGCATCCAAATCTGGAGCTTCATTTTTGCGAATAATAACGCGTGCTGCATAGCATACAATAACATGTGCTAAAACAGTGCGCCTTCGCATTTGACCATTCATTCTTTTGATTGCCTGTGTTGGATGAGCTGTTAGCTGCTGCAATCACTCCCTACATTACAACAGACAGCCATCATGCGCATCTAACGTGTATTAGTGCAGACGGTTTGTATGCTAGATGACGCTGCTGCAATGCTAACTTATGAGAAGACAATAACGAAGCGTCGTATCAATGAAGCTTGCGCGGCGATTCACCGATTCCAAAGGAATCGGGACCGCTCGAAAATTCCAGGAAGTCCGATTTCACCGCTAAAAAAATTCCAGGATTCCAGAAAGACAACAAATTCAAATGACGTGCTTTTTGAAGCGATTTTGTTTGCACCTGCACCTTTTTCTAATGATTATTCAAGGCTTTTGTGGATTACAAAAGCATTGAAACACGTTCTACAAAGTGTAATTATTTACACTAGTATACCGAAAACCGATAATTAGCCGCCTGGCGCTTGGGTTCTAATTGTTTAGTTTGGGCTGTAGGAGGGTTCTAATTGTAGCGGGTGGATAATCATAGGGGGGGGGGGCTGTTAAATGGAAAAATGGATAGTAACAAAAATGGTTTTTTTAAAGGCATATCTAGGCTGGAAAGGCCCGATCATGTCGTCCATTTATTCAGGCCCCGCATGGAGTTCTCCTTTCGCACGCGACACAAGGACGGCCTGCTTTTGTTTTTGGAGGACAAGAACAAGCACCTGCAGCTCTACCTCCGAGGTGGCACGTTCATGGTCTTCATTGCCACCGTTGTCTACGGCGCAAGGGTGTGGAGCGTCCTCGGAGCTGGACGGCCGCTCGACGACGGCGCCTGGCACACCGTAGGGCTGCTGGCCTGCCAGTGGCATGTTACAATAGTACTGTGCCTTTCTCTCTCTTTCTCTTCCTCTTTCCAGGTCCGACTCGTCCAGAAACGCACCTATATCGAGGCGTATATCGACCTCGTTCCCGAACTCCTTCTACGTACTTACAGGTTCGGGCCAATCGTCGGACCCTCCAGCGCCCGGATCTTCGCCGGCGGCGTCGCCAACGCGACGAGGGAACGTTTCCTCTATGCAGAACTACTCGCTGTACGCGATCCCCATTCCTTCGACCACTTGATCCGCATCTTATATTTGCCTGCATCAGTCCGCCAGTGTGTTCACCTCCAATAACTTCAATGGCTGCATGGCTGACCTCCGAATCAATGGCCATAGTATCGACTTGCTGGCTGGGCACCGGACGGTCTCCTATTGCCTCGAGGACCGGAAAAGCGACAGTCACTATGTTCGC
>JASAMY010003226.1:25000-71858 GCA_030248085.1 Paralinhomoeus sp. GSCO2_6
ACAGCTGCTTCTCATTCTCCTTTCTGGAGAATGCGTGGGCGAGGGAGCCCCCAGTCCCCATATCTTCTGGCACTATCAGAGACGCAGCGGCTGCGGCAGTTGGCGCGTCGCTCTACCTTATGGGCGGATACAACGCCAATGGGGGTGGAGACGGTGTAGCGAATGTTTACCGCTTCGAGACGGACTCGAGGAAGTGGAGCCAAGTCGAGTCGCTGCCGGAACGACGGTGACAAACTCTCTGCACATTCTGCTATGCTTAGAGCTGTAAACCGAAAAAAAATTTGGTTCGGTAACGGTTCGGTAATTACCGAAAAAAATTATTTTTGGTAATAATCGGTAACGGTAATTACCGAAATTTCAACATCGGTTTTCGGTAATTTTCGGTAAATTTCGGTAATCTCTAAACTACGTACCAGTTCCTCATCAAACGCAATAACTCGACGTCTAGAGCCAGTTAAAGTTTATCGAAGTGTTGGTATGTTCAGACAGGTATGGTGTGTATGTGCACTTGTTTTACAACAAGAGTAGTTTTCCATTTGTCCAGTAAAAATTCTCCATTTAGCGGCTTGACTGTTTGAGTGTGTGTCCTTTGGGCGATACATGATCCGAATATGATGGAAGAATATTTTGGCTATGATGATGGGGTCGCCTCGCCCTCATCGAATGGATCGTTCTGTCGCAGTATAGTTTACCGTCGTTTTGCATGCGTGTGCGTCGTATCATGGTTGGTGCGTCCTTGGGTAGGCTCCGTCTGACAGAGCGATGGCGGCGCTTCCTACCCCCCCCCCCCCCTGCAAGGCATAGGAATCCAATAAAGATCTCATGTCGTGCATGCACCATTTCGTCCCAATTTAGCCTGTACTATGGCTTGCATTGCGTGAATTCGACAGCCAAACACACAAAATGAATAAAAAACATTACCGAAATTTACCGAAATTTACCGAAAAATAAGTTCGGTAATTTTCGGTTTCGGTAATTACCGTTACCGAAAAAAGATCGGTAATTTACCAAAAATCGGTAATTACCGACTTCGGTAAATTACCGAAACCGCTTTGATTTGATTTACCTGCTTTGATTTCGTCCTTCTAAGCATAACACTTCACTTCTGTACATGGCAGTAGTCTCTACAGTACTCACTATCTGTGCATTGAATCGATTGATAGAAATTATATGTATTTTTGTAAATTCAAGGAAAATGTACAGATTTATTTACAGAAAAATTAAATTTTTATTTGTGTATGGTACTGTCTGCAAATGTGGGTGTTTCGCCTCATGTTTGCTGCTGTATACCGTAGAGAGTATGGGATTCTTTCTCAGCATATTTGATGAATTTTTGCACAGTAGCATATTCGTTTCAACTTAAACAAAGCCACGCAAAAATACACAATTGCATGTAAATCCATGAATTTGCATGTAAATCCATGAATCCAATAGTTATCCAGGGTAAGGGGAGATTGAAACCACAGTATTGAAGGTATGCACCTATGCACCTCGTCCTTTGTGTCTAATAAACGTCGCTACATTTCAGCTATGGAGGCGAGGCTGTGGCAGTGCAGTTCAACGGCAACGAGGATGCCATTTTGTTCTGTGGAGGGCGTCACAGCGGACAGGACAAAGCTGAGTGTTTTTTGTACGATGTGCAACAGAACAAGTGGAATCGAGTGGCACCGCTGAAGCACACGAGATATGAGTTTGGCTTCATCAGCTGCGGCGACTCCATCTATGCTATTGGAGGACGTGAAACGAGCCAGAAGAAATCAGTTGAACGCTTCAATTTTGTCTACTGGGAGCTGCTGGATGTGCAGCTACCACTACCGTTCTACTATTACACCGTCGGCTGTCTGTAATGCCATTCAAATTAGGAATTCAAGTCGACAAAGCGTGCAAACAGGACGTGATTGCGGAAACAGTGGTAGTATAAGTGATACAAGACCACCAATAAAATTGTCGCTCACGAGTAAAAAAAAAGGAAATCATGAATGAATTCTCACGTGGTTTTATTGAACTGGTATGTATTTCAATTATTACATACAGTTCAGTGTATGCATGTACCGTAAATCCTCCGAAGAACGCCCCCCCCCCCCAATGAACGGCCCCCCCCCCTCCAATGGACGCACAGTGTAGAGCGTGGGTTGAAAAAAATTAAACACCCACTCTCTAATGAACGCACAGGGTCGTACTTTAGAACACAGAAAAAAAAACACTTTTTTTAACCCATCTCTGCAATGATATGCTTGTCAAAACTGGTATTGTGACGCAGTATTCTACGTTTGGGTTCTGAATATGGCTGCTGGAAGCTGTCATTGACAGACAGGCTCCGCCGCCTTCTCCATGGGTGGCTGTACGTCAGGGCGAGGACGGACCCGCCGTCCGCCTCGGTGCGAATGACGTCGATGAGGTGGCCGACGTCGGCAGCAGCCAGTGTCCGCCCTGCATTGCAGAGCGTCCACGGATCCGCCGGCTGTCAGCCCCTTGCCCCGTCGATCGTCTGATCGCATCGCATCTGCTCGAAGGCTCGGCAAGCAACGCCGGTTGATTACATGCGAGCAGATTCAGCGTATCCACCGTAGATCACTGCACCATAGTCTCCTCTTCGCGCAACCACGCTCCGAGTTCAGCATGGTTCAGCAGTGCACAGTAGAAACAAAGAGAGTGTTGTCTCCCATGCGACCATGTAGCAACGAAAGGCAGAGGTACTTGTCGCCAACAATGTGGGACCAGTGGACCCTGCGCGAGTAGTCGATCGTGCCCGAGACGATGTAGCGCCGCATGGAGGCGGCGCAGCGGGCTGGGATGCCGAGAGCGCGTCGTTCTTGGGGATTCCCAGCTGCCCACGGCGCCCACGACGACCGCGCCCAGATGCACGCTGTAGCCGAGCCGCCCGCGCGTAAGCGTCTGCCTCGGACTTGTGCAATCTCGTTTTAACAAGCTCGTTAAAAAACAATAAAACACTGAAGAGAAATAACGCACAACTTTAACCCGGCCCCATCGTGTCTCTGAGAGGGTATGTGAGCAGTGAGAGTGTGAAAAAGCCTTGTGCGTATGTCTGTAGTGTGTACAGCTGTTACCTGCTGTATGGGTATGCGACTTGGCGGCGCCACTCCGAAATGATTGTTGATGCGGTGCGGGCTAGCGACACAGAACGCGCAGCTCCAAAGAAGCAAAGTTCGAACAAACTTGTGATAGCGCTTAAAGTTGGGACATTAGGTACCTACTTGAAAACGCTCGTCATCAGCACATTGGCCGAGTGCTTTGAGAGGAACGTGTGCAAGAGGAGCAAGTACGTTTCTGACGTGGGCAAGACGAGAGGAAGACGTACGTGGGGCAGCGGTTCACGCATAGCGACGGCCTCGCCGCCCTCGTCTTCTTCTCTCGGCGCGCTTGTCTCTGTGGAAAAGGTGCGCTCTCGATCTCTTGTGCTGTTTGCGTGCGTGCGAGCGTGCGCGCGTGCGTGCGTGCGCGTGGCACGACTAAGGAGCCACGGTCAAAGGAGCCACGCGACCATAGAGCCACGCGACTTTAGAGCCACGCGACTATGGAGCCACGCGACTATGGAGCCATGCGGCGATGGAGCCATGCGGCGATGCAGACACGCCGCGGTGTCCACGATCACATATGACGCATCCACGATCACATATGAAATCACGATCACACGCAGCTACATACAGCAGTTTACAACACGTCACAGCGTACGTCCCAGCGTGCGGGCGCGTCCTTGTTTGAATTAAATTGAATTAAGGAAAATTTTGCAGGTGGCTGCAAAAAAGGAGAATATGTGGCGCTCCTTTAGGTCCAGTTTGAAAAAACGCGGTATTAAAGTAGTCACTTCATCAGATGATCAACTTCAGTATGGACAAACCGTGTATAATCGAACCAAACGCAGCAACACGTCACATATTCGGCGTTTGTTGTGCTCGCTTGGATCACTGGAAAGGCAGTCCAGGCTGCATGAGGACCACCCCTGATGAGCATTCCTTGCCTTTCATTCCTTGGACTCAGAGACGAGAGCGGGTCTTGTCCTTGCCTGGACGTCCACAGATGACAGTCCTGTCCATAGGTACAGGCTAACAGAAGTGGAATAAAGATGAACGAGAATCGAAGATTGAATGTAGGGTATGTACTTGGTACTCAAGATTGTGAAATGATGGCACATATCACTTTTACTGTAAGGGCAAGCCACATATTAAAAATTCAGGACAGGCAGGGCAGCGAAATTGTCAATGCAGAATCTTTGGCTGTGTGCCCTGTCCATCCACCCAATGCCTATGAATGACAGTGCATCGTCAGAGAGATGAAAGAGTTTGTGAGGGTGGATTGATGGTGGTGGTGTTGTGGCTGTGTGCGATGGCTCGCACAACAAACGCCGAATATGTGACGTGTTGCTGCGTTTGGTTCGATTATACACGGTTTGTCCATACTGAAGTTGATCATCTGATGAAGTGACTACTTTAATACCGCGTTTTTTCAAACTGGACCTAAAGGAGCGCCACATATTCTCCTTTTTTGCAGCCACCTGCAAAATTTTCCTTAATACAGTGTTTTTTTGTAAAAGAAAGATTAATCGAAACCTCACGCACGCACACACATACAACCCCACAGCAGCAGACCAGCACGGACCCATGCTGAGTGGTGCACCATAAAGCTTATGAAAAGTGTGTACCACTGTACACATTGTGCGTGCGTGCATGCGTGTGTGCGTGCGTGCGTGCATGCGTGCGTGCGTGCGTACGTGCGTGCGTGCGGGTGTTGCATTGTTGTGAGTCACGCACTGTAGTGAGTATCGGTCCAAAAATGTGTTCCCTGGCTGAAAAAAAATTACCAAAATGTCGGAAAGCCTGGAGAAGAGACAATAAGAGTGGTTGCAGCAAAGTACCATTGATGGGTCTCTAAATAGGACACGTGCAAACGCATAGGCCCTACTGGGAGTCGTACCAGCGACCTCTTGATTTCGGGAACAAGGTAGAAAGAAGAACTTGCAAAGTAAACCATACCTCACGATCTACAGCATGTAGCAAGAAGCCCTCTTTGGATTTCATTTTTTGATGTAGACCGTAGATGCCTGCAAAGTTTCATTTCAATTGATGCAGGCGCAAGTGGGCGACGAACCAAAAGCTAGGCAGGACCCACTTTTTATAACATTTCCAAGTACATCTCGGTAATGCACAAGCGTATGAAAACGTGTTATGACTTAATCGATTCCGCCTTTGAATGCGCTTCTTTTGAGCCACCACGCGCCAGAATTCGTCCAGGAAATCAAAAATAATGCGCGATCAAAGTTGTAAATTTTGTCCAAAATGGGGGTCTGCTAAGAGGGTCGAGCTGCGAAACATGGAAATCGGAGCGCTCCCATTGTCGAAAGTGACCTATTCCAGGTCCAGACGAGTAACTTTCATCATTACAGCACAGCCCTGCGACGAACGGTTGAAGCGCCTATAGCTAACAAAATTTCCTCAAAATTACCGAAATTTGAGTTGGCAATATCTCAAAGTGTGGTGAGAATTTCAAAGGTCATGCAAGCGCCGTGGACTCACCTTCAGAAATAGTTCACGAAACTCAAAAAACATTTGGGGGTTTACTCGGCTTTTTTTCGAGTTTTACTCTTGTCAGATTTTGGCCCAAAAAACGGCTATGTCCAAGAAATATGAACAAAATCGGCCATAAATCGAGATCCGTAGCACCTAAAGAAATTTCCCTTGGAGGCACAAAGTTGCCATCATATACCGCGTGCTCACGCCAAGTTTTGTCCCAATCGACTGAGGCGTTCCAGAGCGGCGCCCCAAAAAGTGTGTGCAGAACAGGAAAAAAAAAACACCACTTTTTCGGAACATTTTCGGAAGTTTCGTGTTAATGCGCTCGAGCACCGAAACGCGGGACGGCTTATTCGATTCCGGTCTAGAAGGCGGTTCTTTTGAGCTATCATTCGCCACAATCCGTTCAGGCAATCAAGAGTTATAAGCGACTGAAAATTCAAAAAGCCGCATTGAAGAAGTTGTCACATATTAGGGTTGTACGCTGACGCGTACACCCTGATTGACACATCATTCGCTAACTTAACCCTCCTCTATAATGAATGTCCCCTCCTTCGAAAAGGCTGCATGGACCGGGCAGGTGTTGCTGCTGAACAACTACGAATATCGCCGCAGCAGCTCATCAAAGGATGGCTCGACCGAGCACTGGCGCTGCGTAGCCTACAAGTCGCTCAGTTGCGGTGGCCGGGCGTGACATGCGACAACCGATCAAGCGCCGAGGCGACTCAGCCGCACAACCACCCCGCAGAGAAAGCAGCTGGGGACGTCCGCAAGGTCAAGAACGCCATGAAGCGCAAGGCCGTGGCGCAACCCACCATGGCCACCAGCACCGTCTACTACGAGGCTGTTAGCCAATGCTCAGAGGTACCTAGTTAAGTATGTCATTGTTACCATACTTGGTTATATTCCTAAGAATTTAAATAGGAATAAGAAGAAAATGACGTACAGTAAAGTACAGCGTACCTAGGATGTAGAGGTATATATGCCTCCTGTGCCTCCTAGTTTATTGCTAACCATACTATTGCTATTTCTGCGTGAGCTGCATCACAGGCAACGCTGGCGCTTCTGCCCGAGGAGAACAGCCTCAAGCGGACGATTCAGCGCGACTGCGAGGCGGCTTCCACTCTGCCGACGGCGCAGAAGACGCAGCCTGGCTCTAGGGCCACCATTCAAGTGCCGGAGCAGTTTCATTTCACAATGAACGAGGAGGCTCCAGAGCTGTTCCTATTCTGGGACTCTGGGTCAGAAGACAGCCGCATTATCCTGTTCGCCACCGACGGCAATCTGCGGTTCTTGCGGCAGTGTGAAGCCATTGCCGTCGACGGCACTTTCAAGTCGTGTCCTTCACTCTTCGCTCAACTGTACGCCGTCGTCGGCACAAAGCGCAAGGGGGACGGCAAGCTGACCAAGGCCGTCCACTGCGTCTGGATGCTCCTGCCAGACAAAAAGGAGCCCACGTATCGACGCGCCTTTCGCGCGCTCGTCGACTCGCCTCTGCTTGTCGGTTGGGCGCCCAAGAAAATCATTCGAGAAAGCCGCCATGAACGCCATCTCCGCAACTTGGCCGGATGCAGATCGCACGGGCTGCCATTTCCATTTCATGCAGAACATGTGGAAGGCCATCCAGCGATGCACCCTCGTCGACTTCTACGGCGCCGACTCCGAGAACTCCATCAACATTCGACTGCTCGGCGCTCTAGCGTTTGTCCCCACAACGGACGTTCCTGCTGCTTACGACGAGCTCCTGACGCTTCTGCGGCCTTGGATCGACGAGCAGACGCCCCAGAACATTGAGCGGCTCGAGAATCTTCTAGAGTACTTTGAGGTGGGTACCTATATGTAAAATATATGATGGGTTAATGTAAAATGCGTAAGTGGCCTAATCTAATTCTGTGCGTGTGCGTTGTGTGTGCATACAGGCTGGCATGACATATGTACTGGCAACGTATTACAGGCCAACTACGGTAAACCCTATAATTCGCCCCCCCCTATAATTAGCCCCCCCCCCCCTATAATAATACACCCTCCCAAGACCACTTTGAGTTAATAAGCCCCCCCCCCCCCCCTATAATTACGCCCCCTCCCTAAATGAACCATCGTCTAAAAGGCACATGTTTCCATGTCTGGGTGTAGGTATGTATGGTCGCGTATGTGTATGTATGTACTCGTATGTGCATGTGAGACTGTGTGAGAGTGTGTTAGAGTGTACCAACGTGTGTGCACAGCGCCTTTTTCCCTTAAAAATCGCCTCCACGCGCCTTTTTGCCCACACATCTTCCCACTCATCGACACTTCCAGTTTATAAGCCCCCCCCCCCTATAATTAGCCCCCCCTTATAATTATACACCCTCCTAGAGCTCGAACGAAAAAATTAGCCCCCGGGGGGCTAATTATAGGGTTTACGGTATATGGGTCGCGTGCGTGCCGGTGTACGCAGCCAGCCTCGAGTGGCGCCGATGAGCTTCTGGAATGTTCGCGCCCGCACCTTGGACGAACAAGTCGCTCGTCGAAATCGCGATCGGCGGCGGCAGCAAGAAGTCGAGGCCGAAGTACGTTTCTGTCGCCGACCGGATTTTCAGTAAAACCCATGAGTACCACGTGCTGCCGCTTGGTGAGTCGTGGCCTCGCTCGAAACTTTACGTTGACCGGCGACCGCGAGCCGGGAGACGAACAGCCAGTTGGCGAAGAGTAAGTGAGGTTACGTTGGACACGCTTTCGCCGCTGTTCTGCGTATCGTTGCTCTTTTTGCGCTATTTTTGTGACACACCTTGGTGACAATACCCTATGCTGTTTCTTCGTGTCTTGTACTGTGTAATGTGTACTATATGCGCTGCGCGCCTCTTCCTGACGGTGAACTGCTGTTGAAATTGCATACATTATGCATACATGCAAATTGCATACATACATCCCTGTGGCTCCTCAGTCGCGTGGCTCCTTCATCGCGTGGCTCTTTTGTCTGTGGCTCCTTCATTCGTGGCTCCTTCGTCGGTAGCTCCTTAGTCGTGTAATCCTCGGCGCGCTAGTCTCTGTGGAAAAGGTGCGCTCTCGATCTCTTGTGCTGTCTGCGTGCGTGCGAGCGTGCGCGCGTGCGTGCGTGCGTGCGTGCGTGTGCGTGCGTGCGTGCGTCGGTTAGCGCATACATGTAACCGGGATTTTGAAGTGGGGGGGGGGGGGAGCGTCGGAGACCATTCTGGGTGGGGGCGGTGTGGGGGAAGCAGATTTGAAGAGGAAGAGAGGTGTCAGAGGGTTAAAAAGTGTACCTAAATAGTGCCAAAATAGGCCTTTTTTGGTCAAAAATGGGTTGAAGAAGGCTATAAAAAGCGTTACTTAGCTGTTTTTTGGGTAAAGCAAAAATAGTAGAGAAGATGAAAAAGATGGAAAAATTCTTGGTTAGATGGTTGGGGGGGGGGGGGTGGGTGGGGAGGGGCTAAACTGGTAAACTTCCGAGTTCTGAATGGGTGGGTGGTAAGCCCCTCCCCCAGTTACATGCATGGGTTAGCATACCCAGTCAAGTGTACATACCTGGGCGGGCGTGGGTGCAGGAATCACGGACAGATTCAGGATTTTCTGGCACTGGCAGATCCCCCCCGTTTTCGCCGGCCACGATTGGGGTTGGGGGGGGGACATGCCCCCTCGTGCCCACGTTCCCTGCACTTGCGTGTCTTTGCAGGCAGCGAGTGCAACCGATACCGCTCGAGCCATCTGCCGCATCTGGCGAGGGAGGCTACCTGCACCAAATTCGTCAGGATGCAGCGCAAGCCGACAAAGGCGGAAATCGTCGCTGCGTCGTTGGAGACGAACAACGACGCCGCGTACTTGCAACGGCGCGGCATCACCACATTGGCCCAGTGCCTTGACAAGGATGTGTGCAAATTATAGTCGGAAAAACCAGCAGTGATCACTGAATTTTAGGATTGACTACATGTATTACAGGTTTTCAACATTTTTCTTTGGGTCCCGTCTCTGTTCTGTGACGCTTTAATTGCCTGGCTTCAGTTGCAAAGGAACGGCTTGAATGTTACGAGCTGCGCAGCAAATACGGATACTTACTTGACAAGAAAACACGAAAAGAGAAACAAGAAGCGAAGCATAGACTGACTGGGCGCATGGTGTGTGACTTAAGTGTACGCTCTTTGTTCCAGCATATCTCAGGGGTGGAGGAAGCGATTTTGATGTACACATGTACATACACACATGACACATGTAGCAGGAAACCGCATCTCGTGATTACGGTATCGCATTGGAAAACGGATGTGATATTCGTGATGATTTCGTGGTCGATTACATATGCCAAGCAGATTTTACACGGAATTCTTAAATTCGATAAAGCACGTATGCGAAATTTGCATAACTCACGGATTACGGTAGCTATCGCAAATCCGGCCCCTATTTGATGGTGAAGTTTGCAAGCAAGCTTCATGCACAAGTTCAGCTCAATCCATCCAGCACAACTCTCCGCGCTGCGTTGCACACAGACACACAGACGACGTGCTGGCAAATTACAACGTGGTGGGCCACGTACACGTACACGTATACCCTTACACGTAGGCCTGCACCAGGGTACACACCAAGATTCAGACCCGCCACCGCCACCCATACCTACATGTAACTGGGGCCCCAGCCCCTTCTCTGACTTCAACGCCTGTCCCCTGCCCCCTGCCCCTGAGCTGCCCCAACGTCTCCCCCGCTGCCCCCCCCCCCAACTTGCCGACCACGACAGGTGGGGGCACGCCCCCCCCCCCCCCCCTTTAGATCCTCTAGTGAACACAGGACACCTGCTGCAAAGTGCTCAGAGGTGATTAAGTCTCGATATTATCATGCCCTTGGAGGTGACTCATCGCGCGACGATATACACCTCAGACATGGAAGCAATTTGCCTTCTAGACGATATGTAGGTCATTATGGGAGGGGGTGTCATTATGGGGGGGGGGGCTAATATAAACTCAAGTGGTCTAGGGATGGGGTGAATGATAAGGGACTAATAATAGGGTTTACGGTATGTGTTCAAAAACAAATCTTTGTCCAATCGAGACACATTTGACACTAGAGTATTGAGAAGAGTATTTAGTCGGTCTTATAGCCTGTGCTGTGACACAAACAAATGGAGGCGTCTCACATAGCACGCAAATTAATGTAATGACGCACAAGTTCATATCCATTTTATGACCAGTGGCGTAGCCAGAGGGAGGGAGGGGGAGTTGGAGCCCGAAAATTGTAGCTTGACACCCACTGTTACAATAAGGCAATCTGTCAATCTGACAATACAGTTTAGTACCCTCTTAGAATCATACAAACGGGTTCATACCCCACCTTCTCATAGTAATGTGGTTCAAACCCGCTAAATCTGCACATAAATAGAATAATTAAAGGCTGGTTGCTTCTGAAGAGCCCCGCCAGTCTGAGCGTTAAGCATAGGGGCGAAACGCTCAATTACTACACTAAAATAAATCAAATAAAATACGCTAATGTTAGGTAAGTACACATATTTGTCCATTAAATCTCTACCGTATGCGTATTCAATTACACCCAAATTGCAAGTAAAAACAATAAAATCGGCATTCAAGAGCCAATTTTTCGCCTGCGCCGCATGGTTAGGCACGCATGCAAAACGTTAATTTTAACCAAATTCGACAGTTACCGCAGCAGCTTTGACGTTTGGGTGTTGTTTGGGCAAAATACAGAGTGTTTGATCAAAATTTGACCCCCCCCCCCCTTCGAAATAAATCCTGGCTATGCCACTGTTCGTGACGTGCAGTAATCACGCGAACAGCTGTCGGTAAGACGGAGGAGACGGCTCTTTGTCCATGACGTCAGCGTAGGAGGGAGGCGGCGTCTCGACCGCGTGTAGGGTCTCCACGTTGAGAATGACGTCATGGCGTTGTGGGGCTGGCCGCCCACTCACAGTACCACCCAATGTCACAGTCGTCGTCGTCGTCACGTCTCCAGCATGTCTTCGGTGCTGGGCCAAGCAGTCTGCTGTCTTCTTACTCAAAGCATGTCGGAAGCACTGCAGTGAGAAGATTACGATCACCGTGATTATGGCTCCACAGGCGCCTGAAATCAAAGGTGTACAAAACTTCGCCGCAGTTCAGTTAGCTCGTGGCGTGCCGCGTGCGGTGAACGTATTGAAATATTGGAACTTTATCAATACGAGCCTAGAGCAAGTGTGTGGATGACAATAACAGGACTGCGGAACAAAACAAACAAACGTACGGACACACTCCAACCAGGAAAACGTGAAAAGCGCTGCGCCTGCATAGAGAGCCGAAATAGCCGTCAGGGGACCAAAGAGCAGACAGCCACAGAAAACGGTTATGATGCCCTGAATACCGTAAATCCTCCAATACAACCCCCCCTCCAATAGTGCCCCCCCCCCTCCAATAGTGCCCCCGGGTACGGCAAGGTTGAAATAATAGAGCCCCCCCCTCCAATAGTGCCCCCGGGGGTAAGGGGTATGTTGTGCCATGTGCCTTTTATGGGCAAAAATATAGTGGTAGGTACATTTATATCGTGTATACACACTACTACCAACCAATAATAGTACGTTTCAGCAACTATTAACGGTAAATCAACCATTAAATGTGGCAAAAGTGATCAAAATCACCGAAAAATCGGCAAATTTGACAGCGAAACTAGCATTACCATTCAAAATTTTTAGGTTGAAATAATAGAAGCCCCCCCTCCAATAGTGCCCCCCCCCCTCCAATAGTGCCCCCGGGTAAGGAGAGGTTGAAAAAATAGTGCCCCGGGGGCACTATTGGAGGATTTACGGTATGCAAATTTCGAGTGTGCACGCATCGTTTTCCTCGCCGTGCCCACCTGAATAAGCACGTAACAGTTGAGTAGAGAGACGTTCTTGAGCGCAAACGCGAGGCAGGCAGTGGCCGCAATCAGCGCCTCCGGAACTGCGATGACGAGGCACAGTGGAGAGACGTAGCTATACGAAGTTGAGCCTGCGTGTTGAGAGGCAGTCTCATGGCTGTATTGTTTTCAATAGAAATCATCGTACCGTAAATCCTCCAATAGTGCCCCGGGGCGCACTATTGTTTCCATGTCTCTCAAGAGGGGGGCACTATTAATTTCGTCAGATTTTTGCGCAATTTTGCAGCAAAATTTAACATTAAAATGCCTTGAAATGCACAGAATTGATAGCCGGAATTTAAAATTTTAATTGAAATACGTGTATTGCACACATGATTACACACCACGCATGCACTTTTACTGCAACTGGGTAGCATTCAAAATTTGATTTTGGCGCGAATTTAAAATTGACTTGGCTCCGGGGGGCACTATTGGAGGGGGTGGCTTCTATTGGGGGATTTACGGTATTTTCAATCAGCGGGTCTCTTGTCTTCGAAACCATTCTCTAGCCAGAACGCACCAGGTGGCGAGCAGGGCCGCCGTCGTCAGGGCCAATTCGGTCGAGATGTGCAGAGTCGCAGCGCCTGCCACCGTGAAGCGAGAGCCGTAGCCATCCAGTCTGCGTCGCCAAAACATTTCCTCACCACGCGCGCTATGTCTCTTCGTTCTTCCGCCCGCACGACGCCCACGCGAGCGGGGAGAAAACAGAGAGAGCCAGGTCACAGTCACTGCTGCAGTCTTTGATCTTTGACGATTGCATTCGGCCGGCTCAAACTCCCTCTAGGGGGAGGGAGGGGGGGGGAGGCGGCGACAGTTGACGAACAACCGCACGAACTCTTGCTGGCTGGCGGAAGTTTTTTTCAGTAGTGCGAATGAAACACCGAGCTGTCCACGGTGTACAGCTCCATAAGGCTCGCGCTGCACTGCACTGCAGCGCTGAAAGGGGCGGTGGGAGTGGGGTCAACAAGCGCTAACGATTGCTGCTGCCGAAAGAAAGTAAAGTCAACCTATAACCTGCATTCCGCATTACTCATCACGAGGGCGTCTACTGCTTTACGGAGGCATTCTGATCACGCGAACAGCTGTCGGGTACGACGGAGGCGGCTCCTTGTGGAATGTGGATAGTCAGCGTAGGAGGGAGGCGGTCCCCACTGCGGAATTCCCCCTGGGTCTCCTCTCCCTAAAGGGTGAAGAGGGGAAGAAGGGGAAAAAAGGTCTAAGCAAGGCCTAAGCCTAAGCCTGAGCAAGACCTAAGCCTAAGCCTATGCTAATGCCTAAGCCAAAGCCTAAAGGCTGATTCACAATTAACGGTCTTCCCATCGGTCTCGGTCTCGGTCTCGGTCTCGGTCTCGGTCTTCCCATGCCAAACAGCGAAGACCGATGCGAAGACCGAGACCGAGACCGAGACCGACGATGTTGGGAACTTTGAACATTTGCTCCGGTCTTCATCGGTCTTCATTGAACTCGTGTTGAACGCGCGCGCTACCGTAGTCACGCTTTACTATAGCCGTCACCCTCAAAGAATTTGTCGGTATTCGCATAAGCGTAAAGCGACTAGGAAATTAGCCGAAATTGAAAACAAGGAAGAGTTTACGATGCGTCGTATTCAACAGGTGGAGGCGGCGCCGTCTCCTTGGTTGATTGACGACTGCTCTCATACCAAAAATCCAAAAAAAACGGCGGCTTCATCCATGGCTGCACGTCTCTAAAGACACGGCGGCGGGAAAATCTGCGCCGCCATTGCATACACGTCAAGGTGGACGGGCTCGACGGCATTGTCCTACATTTTCTGTAAGCGTCGGCAAAAGCGGCAGCGTCAGCGAAAGCGTCGGCAGCAGCGGCAACGGTGTCGACGGCGGCGCTGACGACAGCTCCTGTAGCGGCGTCCGCGCCCCTGGCGGCGGCCAGAAGCGCTGGCGGCGGTCTGCATCTGCCGCACAATGTCTGTCTGTTTGTCTGGTGGTAGTGCGTTCCCGTCGTCTACTGCGTGTGCTTTTTTGTTTCCTACGGAAGTCGCATAAAAAATGAAACAGGTCGAAAACAAGGGCCACAGTACGCTCTTTAATACGCTGACAGGCGCGCATTTAACCGAAGATCATTGAAAGACCGGAGGCAACGCGTCGTCAATTTGGCATGGGTCAAAAAGTCCGAGACCGAGACCGAGACCGATGCGAAGACCGAGACCGAGACCGAGACCGAGACCGATGGGAAGACCGTTAATTGTGAATCAGCCTTAAGCCTAAGCTAAGCCTAAAACTAATCAAAGCCTTCTTGCCCCTTTAGGAATAAGCAGTGCCTCCGCGCTGAGAATGACGTCATGGCGTGTGGGACTGGCGGGCCAGAGACATGACCTAATGTCACCTTCACGGCTCTAGCATCCCTCAAGTTGAAAGGGCCTCAATGCTTCTCGTACCGGGCCAAGCCGTTCGCTGTCCTCTTTTTCAATTCACAATGGAAGAACTGCACTACGAAAAGTACCATCGTCGCGATAATGATCCCACTGTAGAGTGGACGAGTATATAAAGGGTGTGTTTTTATTTGACCACACTTTGTTTTTCAATAACTTTTGCTAGAAAAGGCCGATTGCGCTGAAATTTTGAAGGTTTGTAGCACCGCTTCGGAGGTTTTGTTCCACAAAGTTTCGGCATGATCGGTTAACCGCCGCGTGTTTTACAGGCTCTCAAGTGGAAAGGCCCGATATTACACATTTGTGCCTCTCTGCTTGGCCGTCGCTTAAGCGACGTTGCCCAAGGTTCGCCGCGGGGAGGCGCAGAGTAGGGCTTGGACCTCGCAGTGGCCCTGAAGAGGTAACAGTCTCAAACGTCCACGCACTGTTCAAGTGGAAGGGGGGGGGGGGTTCTCAGCCAGCGGGGGGTGTCTAGAAAAAAAGTTGCCTGGACACTAGATTTAGAATATTTTTCGTTGTCGCAAGCTTTCAAAATTGCGCCATTTTGAGCTTTGTGGAAACGTGACTGGAGCGTCGCAGACGTATTAGCAGCGCTTTATCAGCACTCTGCACCGCACCTTTCACTGTGTTTGGCGCGAGCGAACGGGTCACGCGACGCCCCGTAAAGCCAGCCCGTTCTGATTGCTTTGACTGTTGCATCAGACGCGTTGCTTTCTCTTTTCTTTTGCTATTTTTTGTTTATTACATTGCACGCAACAACCATAGATTTTACGCGCAATTTGCTTGTGCGCAGTGTAGTGTAACGCAGTTCCCATTTCCGTGTTAGTAATTTTGATCGAAATTTTTGCCAGAAATGCACTGAAATTCTGCAGAGATCGTTCCAGCGTTGCTACGGCGGGGTCGGAGCGTAGGCGGCGCCCTGCCGCCGCTTGTGGCGAGCGGCGAAAATTGGGAAAATTCGAGAAAATGGGAAGCATTTTGGAGATTCGCTCTTTGGGACTGCCTCAAGCCGCCGTTTGCGGGTTTCTCCAGCCCAATGGGGTGTTTTTGGAGGCGCGCATTCAGCCGCAATGCGGGGCAGTGGCCAACTTTCTGGGCTGCAGCCTATTGGCCAAGGATTGGGGCGTCGCAGTACTAGGTGTGTGTGATTTGATTTGATTTGATTTTACAGCTGCCTCTGACTGGTGTGGAATGAATGGTCACTGATTACTCGATTTAGGCTTTGCTTAGGCTTAGGCCTCGCTTAGGCTTAGGCTCTGCTTAACCTTGTTTAGTGTGCTACCACACCACACTATCGGCATTACATGAAAGACAACGCCAACATGACCAACAAAGCCTAAAGCCTAACCGAAGCCTAAGCCTAAGCAAAAGCCTAAGCCTAAGCGAAATAAGCCTATATCCAAGCTCAAACTTTGGTCGTGTCAAGCATGCAAGCGTGTCATGTCTAAGCAATGCAAAAGCCTAAACCTAATCAAAGCCTAAGCCTGAGCAACATAGGTGGGCTCAGGGGTGGTCTAGGGGGGGGGGGGGTCACCTCCCCCCTGGCTATGGCCGTCCCGCTTTTTTGCGGGAGCGACACCCCCCCCCCCCCTGGCCATCGCCATCCTGGAGAACTTGCGGGAAACCCTCCCTCAATATTAAAAAAAATGGGTAAAGATGCGTGTTTTTGTTTCTGTTTCAGTGTAGTATGACCCAAAAACGCCGGAAAAGTGGTATTTAGACCTTATTTTGACCCATTTTAGACCAAAACGTACCCATTTTACACGTTATTATGGTGCAAAATCCTCCACTTAAACCACCCCTCCTCCAAAATTCTCGATCCCGGTCATTTTATCCGGGATGGCTCTAGACCCCCCCCCCCCCCTCGAAACCCCCAGACACCCCCCCCCCCCCCCTGGCTTTTGGACCAATCTACACCTATGCTGAGCAAGGCTTAGAATAATGACACAGTGTTGCCGATCCTTCCATAGGGCCCCTAAACCCGTTGGACCCCACTTTTCCTATTGGACCCCTAAACTAATATGGGACCCCTCAAGTCTGAAAGGACCCCTCAACTACGATAGCGCCATGAAGGGTTTGCTATGCAGTTCTAACTAATAGCTGACTCTTTCAAGCAAGGAGATGCGAACTGACAACTCTACATGCGTACAACGCATGAAGAATTGTGTGTTTGTTACCATCTCGGTGACATTAATTTATTTTTCTCATTCTTCCTCCTTTATACTTGCTGTGAAACAGTCGGCTCGAGTTCAGTGCAATTTTGCAATTGAAAACGGTCTATTGTGACAGTTATTGATTGGTAGGTGTGAACTGGTTTGGGAGAGGGGGGTCATAGCAAACGTGCCCGCTTGGGGGGGGGGGGGGTATACCCCTCTCCTGGGAGACCCCATCCCAATCCCGAATCGGGACGACCCCTCCCCTGGCTTCCATTTTCTGGAGCTTCAAGCCAATCTGTCTTGTAAAAGTGGCAAAAAGTGTGCCTGTGGCGCTTTTTTTTTTGGTACTTTACAGGTTCAAGGTACGTAGAAATGGCGTTCAGATCACGTTTTGAACAGTTTGGGTCCATTTTTGAGGCGAATAAGTACCATTTCTTTTTGCAATCCGACGAATACAACTCCATCCCGAAAATCCCGATTTACCCACCCCCTCCTTCCACCCCTACACACCCACACCTTCAAAAAATTGGGCGATTTTGGCCCAATTTCCACTGGCACATATGGGTCATAGCAGTGGTGGGGTGGGGTCAGGCATATGTGCAACTGGGCAGTGTGTAGCTACAGCAGGTCACCCCCCCCCCAGCTTCGGTCAAAACTGCACGAAAAGTACGACCACCAGCGTTGGTCTGGGGGGGGGGGGGGGTGAATCTCAGATTTTGCAAAAGTCGAAGGGGGTGACCTATTTTGGATATGGCAGTCCATTGTACCAAACATTTCAGGGATAATCAATGTACCGAAAAAGCAAATGGGGGAGGGCTAAATTGTGATTTTTGGGGTTGCTAAAATTTGTATCTCACTGTCAGATAAATTGGTACTTGTTTGTCTAAAAATAGATTTGGGCTTGCGCAAACTGTCAATCATGATAGGGGTAGTGCCCAATGGGGCAGGTACCCCTTTTCCGCTCACCTATACCCCCCCCCCTCATACCTGTAACCGGGTCTGGAAGAGTTGGGGGGGGGGGGTAAACGGCCGAATTCTGAGGGTGTCTGCAGCAAAAAGTGGGGGTAGCTGGCCATTTTTTGAGTTATGGTGGGTACTTTTTGGTCAAAAATGAGTATAAATGGGGTCTAAACAAGCTGTTTGTTTTCCCTGATTATATGTTCATTTTGCACTGAAAGGAATTTTTCTTCGTAAAAAAACACATTGGAAGCGTGTGTAGCATTCAATTGGGAGCGCCTTTGGATGAGTCGTCTGCTTGTGTGGTGTGACTCATTTTGTTGCTTGCGTCTATGCTGTCTATGCTTTTTGCCTGTCTGTCTTAATGGAACAACAACAACACGTATTTTTTATGTATTCTCCCTTGTAGTACATACAATCTTTTTTTCGTCGTTGCATTGTATTGACTTGTTTCGCATCCAATTTTCTCTGCGCCCGTGTCAGCGTTCCATTTCCCACAGCCCAAATTCCATTTTCCCTAGTAGGCAGGCAGGCAGGCCCAACACCCAGAATACGAGTGGGGGGTCGCGTAATCTATACTGGTTGCTCGCCCCAAGCTCGGACTGTGTAAGCTGCGCAGCTTCCATAGCTTAGCTTGGGCGAAGCGCCGGAGCTAGCTATGAAAGCACGGGAGCAAAGGCTCACTGCTGCCTGTGGCCTGGAGATAAATCGATTCTGGTGCGGGGCGCGGCAGAGCGCACTAGCTTGCCGCTAGGCGCCAGCCAATTTTGGAGCCCGACGATTTTGCGGAGAGGGTGCGAAGAAGGCCGTATACGCAAGTTGCCACGGGGGAACTTGCGCGCTGGCAAATCGCCTCGAATTAGGGCATACATACGTGTGGCGTCAGAACGCATCAGCACATGCACTGCACAGGCACTCACGCACGTATGTACGTATGCACTGGCACTCGATGACATAGACGCGCACGCACGCACGCGCACGCACGCACGCACGCGCACGCGCGCACGCACACGACACACCACATGCACGCACTCACGCACGCACCGGCACACACAACGCCGTGCCACACGCATGCACGCGCACACGCACGCGCGCACCTACATAGCATATTTCCGCTCCTCTTTCTCATACAGTTCCTGCCAAAGCTGCTCTGCAAACATTATTGTGCAATTCCGAACCCAACCACGCCCCCCCCCCCCCCTCAGAGTGGCCCCTTCAGACGGTACTTCACACACCCCATCCTAATCCACTTTTCCCAAAGCAAACAGAAGTGGAACCTTTTTTTTGGTTTGTTTTCTCAGGCAATTCTCATTTCTATGAGTGTGCTGATTGGAGGCTACGATGCATCAGATTGTTGTTTCCTATGGACAATAGACACCTATTGTCATTTGGTGGGGGGGGGATGAGTGAAGTGGCATCTGTCCTATGTACCACATTGCTCGTAGAAGGATAGGTTAATGTGGAAAACAGACACCACTGCTAGGATGGACTGACACACAGACAGCAGACAAATGCGCCGCAGTTGGCGTTGCTTCTTTGCCAATTTGCAGTAGGGGCCCCTGTCAGTTGCTACAGCTGCGTTGACGCGCATTGGAATTAAAAGCAATGGGAACAGCAACAATTCGCTCTGAGAGAAGAACGGAATTTGTGCAGAATGCTGGGAGGGATGATTGATATTGACGTTAACACCACTACCGCATACTAACAGTATGGTTATAAGAGAGTTGAAACATTTTCCTTTTGGCAGAGACATGGAAATGCGGGTGTAACGTACATACAGCCATTCTGCTGACAGAGTCAGCACAACATGTTTACAGAAAAGGGTAGCAAGGAAAGGGTAAAACTTGCGAATTGCGATGCAAGGGGTGGTCTTCTTGGTTGAGGAAGGCCAAACCAGTCTGGGAGATGGGAGGGAGCTGTGGTGGCAGTATTTGGGTGGTGAACATAATTCTGTGGGTGCCCCCCACCAGTTTCAGATGGGCCATCAGCTGGTCCAGGGATTGAGATGGTGTGGAGAAGGTTGCTTCATCTTGAAACGAGCGTACATTGAGACGCAATACACATTATACTACTAGGTCGACTGACACCTTTGTTTAATTGTTTGTATGGCATGGTGTGACAGCTCGAGACATATAATCACCTCAGTGACGAGTGTGTGCTGCTTTGTTCAGCACGAACCAGTGGATGGATAGTGGCTGTGGGCATTGGTTCATACGTGGCCTACCACCTGTGCATCCGGGTCTTTGGAGACCGAGTACTCGATACAGTACTGATGTCATTCAAAGAGAGAGTGCTCAGTGCTTGCAGACTCTCCGAGCATGAGGTTGGTAACTATGGTCTAGTTGGACTGGTGAAAAGCGACATTGACAATGACTGTCTGGTAATTTGTTGTCAGAATGGTGTTTGTGTAATCTACAACATGGAATACACACGCATATAATGACATGCTGTATGTACTACAGTGTCACTTCAAGTACTACCCCAGGCCATACCTGTAACTGGGTCTGGCTGAGTGGGGGGGGGGGTGCTGTAGCTGACCATTTTGTACCTATGCTGGTAACACTAACATTTCCTCACTTTTATTGTTCTAACCATGGTGAAAATCCTTTGAAAAGATTCTGGGGTGTCGGGTGGGTGTCTGTTGGAAAGATAGTGGAGGTGGTAGGCTCCCCCCCCAGTTACAGGTATGGCCCTGGGGTACCCACGTGCCCCACACTCACTTCAATAAATGCTTCACATAGGACGAGTTTGTGCATCGTTGCGAACGCTGCTCGGCCGTGCTGGGTGGGCAGCAGTGGGTGTCAGAAGGGAACTACGACTCAGACAGCGATGACGACGAAGACGCCAACAGCGAGACTTCAAGCGAAGTCACCTACAGCACGCAGCTGCCTTACAGCTCGGCCTTGGTGAGAGGCTTGCTTCTCTTTGGCCGATTTCACCTTTGGATGAGGTGTATCACCCATTGATATCGAATGTGTTCGAAGTGCACTTTATGGTGCACGTGAAACGTTCCACGCTTGTCCTTCAGACGACGCCCGTGCACTGCCTGCACTTCTCGCCAGTGCACCACCAGCAGCGGGGTTCCCCCATCGCCTGTCGACCACCACCGACAAAGTCGTCGTCCGATCATCCTCTGCGGCTGCTCGCCGGACCATCCGGGCTGGGGAGGAAGGAGGAGGAGGAGGAGGAGGAAGGCAGCCGGTGCAGCAGCCCCTGCAGCGCCTCCATGCGCCTCGTCTGGGACTCGGAGTGCGCCTGGGACCCCGTGCAGACCCCTCTGGAGGGCCTGGAGCCCAACCCGACCCTCAGGAGCCCCTCTCCCACGAGTCAGCTGAGCGACGTCAGTGCGCTCAAGCGCTGCGTTCTCGACACCGCACAACCGACTGAGGTGGGATGCGTGCGTGCGCGCTGTTGCGTGCCTGCGTGCGTGCCTGTGTGTGCGTGCGTGCGTGCTGGTGCGTGCGTGCGTGTCGGTGCGTGCGTGCCGGTGCATGTGTGCGTGCCTGCTCGTGCGTGCGTGCGTGCCAGTGCGTGCGTGCGGGCGTGCGTGCCAGTGCGTGCGTGCGTGCGTGCGTGCCGTTGCCGCGCCTTTGTGTCAAGTTGAATTTCAATCTGTTCAATTTTCAATCAGACTGAGGCGATCGTGGAGTGCGCGACGCAAGACGTGGACGCGATTCTGACGGAGGCGGAGACGCTGGATCTTGATCTGTCGCGCCTATTGGAGCGATCGGCGATCAGTCTCACGGATCAGCGCCGTCTCTACACGAGCGTCTACAGGGAGAACAGCGACCTCTTTGGTTGCGGCGCCTCGATCAGCGAGAGGTGTGCGGCCATTGCTGCGACGGTCGGGGGGGGGGGGGGGGGGTCCGGATATTGTCCCGCCACTGGCGTATCCAGGGGAATGGCCCCGTTTTCGTTGAACACTGGTAAAAACGTCGACAGAGATACCCTTCTGACATTCTGCCCGATTGGTCCTACCCAGGGGGGGGGGGGGGTGCCACTCCGCCGTTTTGCGCGAAAAGTTTTTGCGCACTCGCCGCCGCTCGCCAACGCGCTGGCGGATTTGCTTCGAAATTGGTGGCTAAGTAGGAAATTTCACGGGCTACAAGATGGCGTTAACAGTTTTTAGCCGCTTTTGGAATTTTCGCGAGAACAGTCGCATTCTTCTGTCGCGGTGTAAAAAGCGCGCTTTACCGTAAATCTATAGCCAGCGTAAAAGTTTTTATTAAAGGCCAAATTTAAAAATCGAAAAGACTAGGATTACGGGTATTGCCCTGAAGTTAATTTCATCCCATTATAGCTCCGCTCCAGCACGCACCCACACGGCGGGCCAGACCCAAAACGTAATCCCCCTTTTCGCACCTTTTTCGTACCAAAACTTTGGACGTCCATTTCTAAACAAAAAATTGTTCAAATTAAGTGAAATATGGGTTACCTATAACCGCCTCGACGTCTTCTTTTGAATGCCGCATCGTGCGCGCCGCTGCGACCTACGGTTCGACCGCAGGCTCCGATAAGCGATCTGCAGTGCCAAAATTGGTCAAAAATACAAATCTTCTGAGTTCAGGTCTCTCAGCGCTGGGGGAGGAGATTCGAAAATCCGGCTCGCACAAACTTTTGTAGCACCCTGGGGCTACGGACTGCCGAAGTTTTATCCTTGGGCGACAAGCATGCCGACCTGTCCGTTTTGAAACGTGGGTTTTTGCCCATTTTACATTGTAATTGCAATCTTTTAAGTCTATTTTCTCACGCGTTTCTTAATTATATGCAAAATGTTTGTGCATTTAGATTCGCCTCTTCATGCTGAACAACCGGACGTGCGATTCGACCAGGTTTGAAAACTTTTTATTTTCCCGAGCTTTTCCAACTTCCAGAATTGGGGTGCTCAAAACCCAAAAAAAATAAAAAGTTTTCAAACCTGGTCGACTCGCACGTCCGGTTGTTCAGCATGAAGAGGCGAATCTAAATTGCACAAACATTTTGGATATAATTAAGAAACGCGTGAGAAAATAGACTTAAAAGATTGCAATTACAATGTAAAATGGGCAAAAACCCACGTTTCAAAACGGACAGGTCGGCATGCTTGTCGCCCAAGAATGAAACTTCGGCAGTCCGTAGCCCATGTAGGTACAAAAGTTTGTGCGAGCCGGATTTTCGAATCTCCTCCCCAGCGCTGAGAACCTGAACTCAGAAGATTTGTATTTTTGACCAATTTTGGCACTGGAGATCGCTTATCGGAGCGGTGCTGTCGAACCGTAGGTAGCAGCGGCGCGCACGATGCGGCATTCGAAAGAGGACGTCGAGGCGGTTATAGGTAACCCATATTTCACTTAATTTGAACAATTTTTTGTTTAGAAATGGACGTCCAAAGTTTTGGTACCAAACGGCGCGAAAAGGGGATTTTAAGTTTTGGGCCTGGCCCGCCATGTGGGTGCCTGCTGGAGCGGAGCTATAATGGGATGAAATTAACTTCAGGGCAATACCCGTAATCCTAGTCTTTTAGATTTTTAAATTTGGCCTTTAATAAAAACTTTTACGCTGGCTATAGATTTACAGTAAAGCGCGCTTTTTACACCGCGACAGAAGAATGCGACTGTTCTCGCGAAAATTCCAAAAGCGGCTAAAAACTGTTAACGCCATCTTGTAGCCCGTGAAATTTCCTACTTAGCCACCAATTTTGATGCAAATCCGCCAGCGCGTTGGCGAGCGGCGGCGAGTGCGCAAAAACTTTTCGCGCGCGCCCATTATACAAGCGCGGAGTGGCCCCCCCCCCCCTGGTCCTACCGCACTTCACTTTTCCCAAGCTTAGAGCACATTTTCCTTGTCAAAACGGCCAAAATTTGGCCTGTGGCGCTGTTGTTGAGCATACAACTCACCTTTAAACTATACAATGTTAACTTAATGGCGTAATGGGCAAGGCAAGGAGGGAGCATGCCTCTTATCTAGCTGCACTTGCGATGTATGCGATGTAAACATGCACACTTCAAGCAACATTTTCATAGAAAGAATCTAAAATCCATCTCAATTTTGACGGAAAAGCCTGCCCCAGAACAAAAATTGATCCCTCAACAATTTTCGCCACCCTACCCCCACGTTGTTCCTAGAGTATTCTCGACCTCCACCAGCTTGATTTCATTTTGTTGTGTCTGCTTTGGTGTTTCTAGACTATGCCGCCAAAATAACGCCATTTTATAAAATAAAATAACGCCAAAGTGCCAATTCGGGCGCTATAGTGGTACAACAAGGTTTATAATTATGCAAATGCATACTGTAGTTGTGGTACATTGTACATTGTACTGAACATTGTAGCTTACCTAATTGGGAAACTTCCAGAACGCGTGCAGGCACGCACGCACGCACGCACGCACGCACGCACGCACGCACGCACGCACGCACGCCCGCACGCGCACGCACGCACGCACGCACGCACGTGCACGCACGCACGCACGGGAGTTCGCGCACGCACGCACGCACGCGAAGCATGCACGCACCCATGCCAAGCACGCACGCGCGCACGCACGTGCACGCACGCACGCACGCTCGGGAGTGAGCGCTCGCGCGCACGCACGCACGCACGCCAAGCACGCACGGAAGCACCGACGTGCACGCACGCACGCACGCACGCACGCACGCACACACGCACGCACGCACCCACGCCAAGCACGCACGCACACACGCACGCGCACACGCACGCATGTGCACGCACGCACGCCCGCACGCACGGGAGTGCACGCACGCGCGCACGCACGGGAGTGCACGCACGCACGTACGGGAGTGCGCGCACGCACGCACGCACGGGAGTGTGCGCACACACGCACGGGAGTGCGCGCACGCACGCATGCATGGGAGTGTGCGCACGCACGCACGCATGGGAGTGTGCGCACGCACGCACGCACGGGAGTGTGAGCGCGTGCACGCACGCACGCACGTGCATGCACGCTCGCACGCACGCACCCACGTGCACGAACGCACGCACGCGCGCACGCACGCACGCACGCACGCACGCCAAGCACGCACGCACGCCAAGCACGCACGCTTGTGCACGCACGCACGCACGAACGCAAGGGAGTGCATGCACGCGCGCAAGCACGTGAGCGCACGCACGCACGCACGGGAGGGCGCGCACGCACGCACGCACGCACGCTCGCACGGGAGTGTGCGCACGCACGCACGGGAGTGCGCGCACGCACGCACGCACGCACGGGAGTGTGCGCACGCACGCACGCACGGGAGTGTGCGCACGCACGCACGCATGGGAGTGTGCGCACGCACGCACGCACGGGAGTGTGCGCATGCACGCACGGGAGTGTGCGCATGCACGCACGGGAGTGCGCGCACGCACGCACGCACGGGAGTGTGCGCACGCACGCACGCACGGGAGTGTGCGCACGCACGCACTCATGGGAGTGTGCGCATGCACGCACGCACGTGAGTGCGCGCACGCACGCACGCACGCACGGGAGTGTGCGCACGCACGCACGCACGCACGGGAGTGTGCGCACGCACGCACGGGAGTGCGCGCACGCACGCGCGCACGGGAGTGTGCGCACGCACGCACGCACGGGAGTGTGCGCACGCACGCACGCATGGGAGTGTGCGCACGCACGCACGCACGGGAGTGTGCGCACGCACGCACGCACGGGAGTGTGCGCACGCATGCACTCATGGGAGTGTGCGCACGCACGCACGCACGGGAGTGCGCGCACGCACGCACGTACATGCACGCACGCACGCACGCGCGTACGCACGCACGGGAGTCCACGCACGTGCACGCACGCACGTACGCACACATGCACGCACGCACGCACGCACGTACGCACACATGCACGCACGCACGCACGCACGCACGTGCACGCACGCATGGGAGTGCACGCACGCACGCACGCACTGGAGGGCAGGCACGCACGCACGGGAGTGCACGCACGCACGCACGCACGGGAGAGCACGCTCGCACGCACTCGCGCAGGGGAGAGCGCGCACGCGCGCACGCACGCACGCACGGGAGTGCACGCACGCACGCACGCACGCACGTACACGCACGCACGTATACATGCACGCACGCACGCGCGCACGCACGCGCATATGCACGCATGGGAGTCCACGCACGTGCACGTATGCACGCACGTGCACGCGCGCGGGAGTGCACGCACGCACGCACAGAGGAGCACAGAATTTGAGCCAGTTTCTGTCAACGGGGTGCACGCCTTTACGATGATCTGATGTTCAGTTAAGTTGGGCCAATTTCAGTCATGGGTGTGCACGCCCTCACGTTAAAAAGAGGTACTCAGAATTTGGGCCAGTTTCTGTCAACGGGGTGCACGCCCCCATGGACAAAGGGGGAGCATGGAGTTTGGGTCCCTTAATGCTGACGACTGTCCTAAGGAACATTCGCCCACACAAGAAAAAGACAAAGCTACGCGTATCCTTGTGCATTATCATCACTTCGACGTTATATGCAAAATCAATTGCTTCGTGCCTTAATGTATACATGGCGGCCGAAGGCCGCGCGCGCCTCTAGTAAGGCAAAAAATGGTCGGCTATCCCTCCCCCCTTTCTGCTCCAGCCACACCCCCCTTTTTGTTGTTGGATTAGGGGCAACGCTAGGAGGCCGTCAATGGCCCATATCAGGGTGTACGCGTCAGCGTACAACCCTAATATGTGACCACTTGTTCAGTGCGCATTTTCGAATTTTCAATAACTTTTGAAGCCTATAACTTTTGATTGCCTGAACGGATTTCGTCGCGTTATGGCTCAAATGAACCGCCTTCTTCTGGGGCATCGAACGCGCCATAACGCGTTTCCTTGTTTTACTGTAGGGGGTCAATAGTTCCAAAAATGTTTCGAAAGCGCGTCCTTTTTTTTTCGTGTTCTCTGCCAGGTTTTCGGACCGCCATTCGTGAACGATACTCTCGATCGGCATGAAACTTTGCAGGTGTTGGTGGCTCATGATGGGATTCTTGTCGCCCAAAGCATTCGGCTCTAGGCCGTGGCAATGTGTAGCTATGGTCCATTTTGACGATTTTTCTAGGACATAGTCGTTTTTTTGGGCAAAAGTTTGTCCTCTATAGGCGCCTCAACCGTTGATCTGAGAGTTTTGCTATAATGGAGAAAGTTGATCGCCATGACCTGGAATAGACCCCATTGAAAAAAATTAGTCACCCAAGACGCACCAATATGTCTACACTCTTGGGAAATTAATAAAAATCGGCGATATTTCGGAGTGGTTAGCTCGGATGGCTTTGAGGTCAATAATAAAGTTGATCACCGATTGGTGGAGAACATTTCATTCCTTAATGCCAACGCGCTCCGACGCACCAAAATATTTTCACTTTTGGGAAAATCGCAATATCTCGATGTGGGTACGTCGGATCACTTCGGCTAAAACACAAAAGTTGACCGCCTTCACGTGTAGATCATTTTGATTCTTTACATCGCTATGCTCCGACGAACCAATATGGCACTGCAGATGTGCACGCACGCACGCACACCTTCAAATGGGCTGCTTCACAAACAACTCGATGTGGGTAGGCCGGATCATTTCGGTTAAAACACAAAAGTTGACCGCCTAGTCATAGGGATCATTTTCATACTTTACATCACTATGCTAAAACGCAGCAATATAGCACAGCTGCACAACTGCAAGTGCACGCACGCACACACATAATGTACCGCTTATGGCGCAGCACTATAGCAAAACTGCATGCGCATGCACGCACACACACGCTCACACGCATCCGATCGCGATCGCACCACGCCAAGCGCATGTCCGTCGGACCGGTTGCAAGTAACGCGCGGCACACTTCTTTGCCTGGGTGTACACTGTCTCAGCGCAGATTCTGGATTTTTTGATCGCCTATAACTTTTGATTATCTGAACCGATTTTGGCGCGTTTCTATACGATGCGTGTCTCCTACTGCGATTGAGGGATTCCACTGGACACGCTACATTTGCTTTTTTTGGTACGCTGGGGCATGTGTGCGTTCTGGTCTGCTGCTGTATGTCTGTATGTGCGTGCGTGCGAGCGTGCGTGCGAGCGTGCGTACTTGCAGGCGCGCACACGTGCGTGCATACATGCGTGCGAGCGTGCGTGCGTGCCTGCATAGGTTTTGCGTATCAATGCTTGTCTTATGAAAAAACACTGTATTAAGGAAAAATTTGCAGGTGGCTGCAAAAAAAGGTGAATATGTGACGCTATTTTGTTAAAGTCCAGTTTGAAAAAAGGGGTATTAATCAAGGCACGCCTCAAGCCACTTACGCTTTGCAGCTGATCAACTTCAGTTTGAACAAACCGTGTATAAAAACTGAACCAAACGCAGCAACACGTCACATATTTGGCATTTTTTGTGCGAGCAAATTTTGTGATGTGTTGCTGCGTTTGGTTCAGTTTTTATACACGGTTTGTTCAAACTGAAGTTGATCAGCTGCAAAGCGTAAGTGGCTTGAGGCGTGCCTTGATTAATACCCCTCTTTTTCAAACTGGACTTTAACAAAATAGCGTCACATATTCACCTTTTTTTGCAGCCACCTGCAAATTTTTCCTTAATAGCATACCCATCTCCATGAGCCACGCAATTAGCCAAAGACCTTCGGAAGGACGCCATCTATAACCTAGGGCAGCGATGGCAAAATTCTAGGGCAAAATCCATTGAGAGTGAGATCCTCTATCTTGTGCTCCATCAAGAATCGAACCCAGCACCTTGCGCGCAAGAGGCCGATTCTTTGCCACTGGGCCGTACGCTGCACCCACACACCCGAGCGAACCCGATCGTCGTGGACGCCCTCTTCCATGTATTAAAATAGCTATCGAAACATTTGCATGCGTTATAGGGGCTCTGAGAGGCGGTTGAGCGATGTACTCAGGCGTGAGGACGACGACGACGACAGTGAGAAAATCGATTGCGACAACGACGCGAACATTCTGCTGAAAACGCCCAAAGAGTGCTCCCCACTGGTGGACAGCGCCATTTGTCCCGGTGAGAGAGGTTGCAAACGCCGTATATAGCAATTGCGAATAGCGGGTGGGGTGTGTTTAGTGTAACGATCCAGTAGTTCATAAACAATAGGGCGTCCCTGTGTTGTGTGTTTGTGTGTTGTCGTCAAAGTTGGTTGGCAATTGATCTTACATTTCGGCTCACGTCGGCTCACTCAGATAGCGCTCTCTCACTCGTAGCAGTTTGGCATTCATGTATGCGCTTACCGCAAATCCCCCAATGAATGCCCTGGGCGTTTGGTTTTTCAACCCACCCTCTACACTGGTAGCTCATTGGAGGGGGGGGGGGGAGGCGTTCTTTGGAGGATTTACGGTATGTGCACTCTCAACTTTCAGACTTCAATGTCGCCGGAGGCAGTACTTCGGACGAATTTTCGCCACTGGACGAAATTCGAAGCGTCAGAGGGCAAAGACGCGCACAGAAAGGGTAATCTTTTTTAATACTGCTCAATTCCAAAGTTGTCAAAACATACTTTTACTATGGTTTAATGATATTCTGAGTTAAAAAAAGCAGCGATTTACAGTCCTGCATGCTGGTGTCCAACCTGGCGAAACCATACGTGTGGTTGGGGGGGGGGGGGGGGGTGAGTGGCACTGTTGTGGGGGGGGGGAGTAAATTGCACTGTGGTAGGGGGGGATTAAATTGCACTGTTGGGGGTCTGGAGCAAAAGTTGGGGGTATCTGCCATTTGTTTGACTGATACTGGTACTTTGCAAAAATTGGTGGGTTGGTGTTGGGAAAATAGTGCCCCCCCCCAGTTACACGAATGGACGTAACTGTCTTTACAGCAGCAGCAGCGGCCACGCCAGCAGCCTGCTGTCCCCCCTGTCTCTGACCGACGCAGACGCACACGCGAACCAGTCTGTGCGTTCGCATCTGGTCAGTGATTGCGCTGCAAATCCGCTGAACGTCAGTGAGTCGGCAGCGTCAAGCTCTCAGGGCATCACCTCTTCGATGATCAGCATGGAATGGGAGGATGAGATCTCCATGGGCTCATCCCTGCACAACCTGGGCTCTCCACACTACAAAGGCGACGTATTGAGAACAGAGGTAGACATTGATATCACACCGCAGCGGAATACTGTTCTCTTGAACTCTTCACTTTTATCCTAGCATTGAAACATTCAATCGGCGATTCTCTCACTTGTCCCTCTTCCAATCGATTTTTTCTCCATACACGTTGATTGTGTACAATTAATCAGCCATTGTATGTTATTTTACTGTAAAATTCCTTTTGCTTGGTTCTGGTTCTGTTGATTTGCTATATTTAACACCACCTTTTAATTGCCAGTAGCTACGTATGTCTGTTTCCTTGTAGAAGTCGAAGCGGTCGGACACACGCGACCTCATGGTGTTCGCCAGGGAGAAATACCTGCTGAACAAACCCGCCATGCAGGTCTGTTGCTTTTCTTTCATCTTTCTTCTTCTTCCAATCGGCTGCAGCTTGCATTGCGCTTTACTTGAGTGCAGCTATACAGAGTGTTGTGTCGTGGTCAGCCATGGCACACCAAAACGTAAATATAAATGGGGCATAAACGTAACTGGGGTGTTGTTGCCTTACCCTGCACATTACTCCTTCTCAGATCTGGTTACCTGTATCTCAGTATGTGTGTGTGTGAGAGCGTTTGAATTATTACGCCCCCAATGAACGCCCTGGCCGTTCATTGTTTCAACCCACCCTCTACCCTCCTGGGCGTTCATTGGAGGGGCGCGTTTATTGGAGAGGGAGGGGGGTTCTTTGGAAGATTTACGATATGATCCCAAACTTCGAGCCCCTAGTTTCTCGGTCCCCAGTTCCTGCTTGGCTCACACAATTCTGGGCGTCACAAACTGAGTGTGGCCTGACAGCAAGCGTTGTTTTCCAGTTCCAAGCATGATGTTGTTGACCACATTCCTAGCTAAATTCGCAAAATCATTCTTGTCAACTTCAGCTGTTGTCCCACCTCTACAAGAAGGCCAAACTGCGCAGAGTGTTGGACGTGGAGCAGACATCGCCTCTTGATTCCTCCATGAGTGCACCCTTCAGGAATGCGCTGTACTCAGTCGCTGTCAGCATTGCCTACAACAAAACGAACGTCTTTCGATGCAACGACTTTGCAGTCGTGCAGGAGGTGCGTGAGTGAGTGCGTGCGTTTGCTTGTCAATGCCAATGTCACTGTTGTTTGCGACTATTGCCACTATGATTGGTTGCTGTGACTTCAGACTTCTGAAGTCTGAACTTCTGAGCTAACAGAACCCCATGCGAGCAACAGACTGGCAAGAAGTTCTTAGTATGCATGCATGTACACTGTGAATTCTCCATTAGTACCCTGGGGGTATTATTTTCCTTTGCTACCCTTAGCTATTGTAGAGGGGACACTATCGGAGAGTTTACTTTGACTGTCATTGCTAATCCAGACCAATCTCCACCCCAGACAGCAATTGTGCTGGTGGGATTTGTAGTAAGAAGCGCAGATCTCACACAGTTCATACCATCCTCTCGCAGGCTGTGGAGACGAGCGCTCGGCGCTGCGAGTTCCTCCGACGGTGGACGCTGCCCTCGGCGCTGCTCCAACGCCGCCCGTCGACCACCGAAGGCGTCGTCGCCACACTGACGCGGTCTCTCGAAGCGCTGTGGAACGTTGCTGCAAACGAGGTACAGTACAGTCATTGGACTGCAGTTGTGGAGACTGATGAACGTGTTTCTGTTGCTTGCATCACACGCGTCGGTGGAGCGCTGTACTGTGTAAACTTTGTCCTGGCTGGCTAGATATGTCTCGTCTGAAACGTGTTTCATTCTTGGCACGTTCTTGATTGAGTGTGATTGTTCTTCGGATTGCCTTTGCATCAACACTTCTTGCACTGCCATTTCAGAGAGTGATTTCAAATGCCAATCTATCACTCTACATGGAAGGCATCAAACTGCTAATGGTCCTTCGCTCTTTGGATGTCTACTCATTGTGGAATGGGAGGCAACGGAGTCAGTCGAAGAGTTGTCGGTGTTCCAGTGCATCTTGCAGTGGCAACAACTGCACAGAGGGCCACTCCAGTAGTGTTCATGACATCTGCAGCAACAGCAGCAATGACTGTTCAACAGAAAAGGCAGTGGATGGGGCTGCACTCCCATCGCAGCTCTACCAACTGCTCTTTGCACAGAGAAACCCCAAGCAAATCATGGAGAGGTTGACCACTGGAAAGGAACCGCTAGATGAGGTGGAGATTTGCTGGGTGTTGGCCAGCTTGTACAGTGCACATGTGCATAGTTCCACCCATTCATATGGTACAGTGGAACAGTTTATTGTATTGTATTGTGCTGAATTGTATTGTATTGCTAAATACTACTCCACAGGTGCCTAAGTAGTACACCAATGGTTATGGGGTACATCCCGTGGCAAAAGCTAAACTACATACTGATCACCAGCCTACCAAATGACCACCATGTATGCAGAGTATGCACATAAGATGCTACTCAGGCTAAGCTCATCCATCCTACATGTAGCTATGCAGTAAGCCTCTGATGTCTTCATTTCAGCTCGACCTCTCTCTATTGGCAGACAGTCTGGGTGTCCGTGTGGAGCTCTACCAGCTGACAGCTGATGCTGGTGCCTTTGGCTGTGTCTTTGCACCTGACCACTCACAGCCGAGTGCTGTCACGGCTGCATTGACTGCAGCTGCACCTGCACCATCGGTTCCCAGTTCAGCTGCACCCAGCCCCTCAGCTGCATCCACAACCACCACACCAGTGTACTTGTTGCAACAGGAAGATGGCTTGGTACTGCCAATGTTCAGAGAAGATTGTGGCTGATGATGCCATGCCGTGGTAGCTGGTCCTAATAGAGCCCCCAAGACTCAACAAGAATGTAATAGAATGTAGCAGTTGCATGACTACACTGTAGTCATGTAATCAAAGCTGTTGGACACTTTGTCAAGTTACACTGCATGACATTCACACATGCACTAACTTTTATGAACGTAGATGCACTGTGGTGGAACTAATGTTTGTACCTCAAGAAGGAAAGTACATAGAGGCTATTTTTGGTGGAACCAATTTAGAACTGCCTCTTTCCCCCACTATTTGTGTTTTATATGGTAATCATTTGTCATTTTTTCCTAGAGTGTTTGCAAATGTTTCAATGCATACATACAGTAGAGTAGGCGTGTGCGGTTTCATTGCCTGTGTCCACGCTACAGGTACATAGCTTCTGGAGACTGCAACGCTGGATAGTGGATCATTTGCATATGTGGGTTACCTGTAGGTGTACTGTATTTGAATGGTTAGCCATTTCTGTGCGCTGTTCCCAACGTTTGCTTTTTTTTCCCTTTTATCCCATCCATACGTTGTTTTTGTTCGTTTGTTTGTCTTCCCTCGCAACGTCAATACCCTCCTGTGAACTATCGGTTGGGTACTGTAGCTACTCTAGTGCACCACCAAGTATAATCTCTGTGGTAGGGTACTATTAGAGTGGCTACAGTACCCAACTGGAATAGAGGCCCCCACGTCAAGGCCGGTGGAGCGATGGGGCACCCTGAGCTCTCTACAAATATTGACAGTGAATCGTTTTTTTCGATTTTTTATTCCTCTGGTGACAGCTGTTTTTTTCGGGAGGGGCTGGTCACTGCGGATCTGATGGCGGTGATTGCTGTTTGCGCGCCTTGCGAAAGTGGAGCGTCACTACGTTAACGTTACTTCTATTTTAAATTTGTTAAATTAAAAAAAAAGAAAACGCTGTGACGCTCTTCTTTTGTTAGAGAAATAATTCGGTGCAACAACGACGATTCTGCCTGTGGGGCGGACGGTGCGCTGTCTCGCTCGCTTTTGAAGGAACGACTGTTGCGCTGCCATCGCTGCGGACGACGTGCATGTGAACACTCTTAGCACGAACAAAGACATCGAACACACAGGCAGACCCACAGTGTCTCCCAACGACACACACATGCACGCACGCACATACACGCACGCACGCGCGACACTCTCAAGTAGCGTATTTCCGCTCCCCCCCCCCCCTTCCACACACTTTCCTCCGAAGTTGCTGAGCCCACATTATTGTGCAATTCCCTTCCCACTCAACCTCCACCCTCCAGAAAAGTTGCCTCTTGAGACGGCACTTCACACACTCCCTTCTAATCCACCTTGCCCAAAGCAAACAAGAGGAACTTTTATTTGTTTTGTATGCGACTTTTGTGTTCGCAGCCAATTCTCAGTTCTGAACACGAATGACACCGTTAGCTTGTGCTGATCGGACAATACGATCGATGCATTTAGACTGTTGTTACCTATAGACATCTATTGTCATTTGGTGAGGGGAGGTATGAGTGAAGTGGCATCTGTTCTACCTGCCGCGTTGCTGGCAGAGGGAAAGGTAAATGTGGAAAACAGACACACTCCACTGCTCCCATGGAGAGACAGACAGCAGACAAAGGCGTCACAGCTGCCATTGCTTCTTTGCCTATTTGCAGTAGGGGCCCCTGGCAGTTGCCACTGCTGAGTTGAAATGGAAAGCAATGGGAACACGCAACAATTCGCCATTAGAGAAGAACGCCATTTCTGCAGAAACGCGGGATGATGAACGCCACCTGTGCATACTAACAGTGTAGTTATAAGAGAGCTGAAACATTTTCCTCTTGGAGACATGAAAATGCGACTGTGCAAGTGCAAACGTACATCGAGACAACACACCTTATAGAGTACACCCGACACACCTAGTAGCATTGACACCTTTGATTGTATGGTATGGTGTGACAGCTCAAGAACAACTCACCTGAGCGACGAGTGCCTGCTGCTTCGTTCAGCACGGACCAGCGGATGGATAGTGGCAGTGGGCATTGGTTCGAGTACTCGATACGGTACTGATGTCATTCAAAGAGAGTGCTGAGTGCTTGCGGACTCTCTGAGCATGAGGTTGGTTACGTTCTAGTTAGATTGGGGAGAATCAACATTGACGAGTGTGTGGTGTGTGTGTGTGTGGAATGACATACTGTATGTACTACAGTGTCACTTGAAGTACTACCCCTGGGTACCCACACTCATTTCAACAACTGCTTCACATAGGACGAGTTTCTGCAACGTTGCGAACGCTGCTCGGCCGTGCTGGGTGGACAGCAGTGGATGTCCGAAGGGCACTTTGACTCCGACAGCGATGATGACGAAGACGTCAACAGTGAAACTTCAAGCGAAGTCACCTACAGCACCCAGCTGCCTTACAGCTCGGCCTTGGTAAGATCTTTTTGCTTGCTTCACTTTGGCTGATTTGATCTTCGAATGCGCATCCTCATAATCCATATGGAATATATTCGAAGTACACTTTATGGTGCACGTGAACCATTCCACGCTTGTCCTTCAGACGACGCCCGTGCACTGCCTGCACTTCTCGCCAGTGCACCACCAGCAACGGGGTTCGCCCGTCGCCTGTCGACCGCCACCGACAAAGACGTCGTCCCATCATCCTCTGCGGCTGCTCGCCGGACCATCTGAGTTGGGGAGGGAGGAGGGGGACGAAGGCAGCCGGTGCAGCAGCGCCTGCAGCGCCTCCATGCGCCTCGTCTGGGACTCGGAGTGCGCCTGGGACCCAGTGCAGACCCCTCTGGAGGGCCTGGAGCCCAACCCGAGCCTTAGGAGCCCTTCTCCCACGAGTCAGCTGAGCGATGTTAGCGCGCTCAAGCGATGCGTTCTCGACACAGCGCAACCGACTGAGGTGGGATGCGTGCGTGCGCGCTGTTGCGTGCGTGCGTGCGTGCCTGTGTGTGCGTGCGTGCGTGCTGGTGCGTGCGTGCGTGTCGGTGCGTGCGTGCCGGTGCATGTGTGCGTGCCTGCTCGTGCGTGCGTGCGTGCCAGTGCGTGCGTGCGGGCGTGCGTGCCAGTGCGTGCGTGCGTGCGTGCGTGCCGTTGCCGCGCCTTTGTGTCAAGTTGAATTTCAATCTGTTCAATTTTCAATCAGACTGAGGCGATCGTGGAGTGCGCGACGCAAGACGTGGACGCGATTCTGACGGAGGCGGAGACGCTGGATCTTGATCTGTCGCGCCTATTGGAGCGATCGGCGATCAGTCTCACGGATCAGCGCCGTCTCTACACGAGCGTCTACAGGGAGAACAGCGACCTCTTTGGCTGCGACGCCTCGATCAGCGAGAGGTGGGGGACCATTGCTGCGACGGTCGGGGGGGGGGGGGGTCCGGATATTGTCCCGCCACTGGCGTATCCAGGGGAATGGCCCCCCGTTTTCGTTGAGCACTGGTAAAAACGTCAAAGACTATTCTCGACCTCCTCCAGATTGATTTCATTTTGTTGTGTCTGTTTTGGCGTTTCAAGACTAAGCCACCAAAATAACGCCATTTTGACGCAAAAGTGCCAATTCGGGCGCTATTGTGGTGCAACAATGTTTATTCAGGACCTGTAACACATGTATGGTTGGTGTGAGGGGGGGGGGGGGGTTGTGGGCATCTGTGATGGAGGCGGCCGATGCGAGTCGGTTTATGTTTAGTACGGTCTATTATTATTCTTTCTTAATGTCCCGCTGAATTCACAAGTGGGTTTTGAAAGGACTAGGCTATGGCTATTCAGCTGGGCCCATCACGGACAATTTCGACCCTCTCGGCTGACCACTCCCCCACCCCCCCCCCCCCCTGAAATGTGTATGAAGTTCGACATTTGTCGCCAGAATATTGCTTCCTCATTTGATTGCTACCAATACACCATACCTGCAAGTAACTGGGGGGGGGGGTACCCCCACTATTTTTCCAACACTGACCCAACCCCCTCCCCCCAGAATTTTTCCAAAAGGATTTTCACCCTGACTTTCAGTCAGTGCTTTTCAGTGTTATGTGACAATAAACAGCTATGTAATACTATTTAGACTCTGTTTTGACCCATTTTTTTTTACCAAAAAGTACCAGTGTATAAGGCAAAAAAATGGTCGGCTATCCTCCCCCCCACTTTCTTCTCCAGCCACATCCCCTTTTTGTTGTTGGATTAGGGGCAGCGCTAGGAGGCCGTCAATGGCCCATATAGCATACCCATCTCCAAGACGCCTTCCTGTCTAGAGCCACGCAATTAGCCAAAGGCCTTCGGAAGAACGCCATCTACAACCCAGGGCAGCGATGGCAAAATTCTAGGGCAAAATCCATTGAGACTGAGATCCTCGATCTAGTGCTCCATCAAGAAGCGAACCCAGCACCTTCACTGGCGGATCCAGGATTTTCTGACAGAGGGGGGAGAAAGTCAATTTTTTTACCGCACAATCTACACTACTATGAAATAGACAAAAGTGACGGGATTTTGTAGTTCCGCTACGAATCAAGCGTGAGTTGGAAAGGATCCACAGCGCCGCAGGCGAAAATTTTGCGCTTTTGAGTGCCTAAGTGCAAGGAAAACCCAAAAATTTGCCTATTTCCCCCTTGTGCTCGGCCTTTTTTCCTGCCCCTCTCCTGATCTCGCCCCCTCCTTCCCCCCCCAAATCTGAACTGACAGGAGGGGGGAGACCCCCCTCCCCCCCCCCCCCCTTCTGGATCCGCTAGTGAGCACCTTGCGCGCAAGAGGCCGATTCTTTGCCACTGGGCCGTACGCTGCACCCACAACCCGATTGTCGTGGACGCCCTCTTCCATGTATTAAAATAGTTATCGAAATATTTGCATGCGTTATAGGGGCTCTGAGAGGCGGTTGAGCGATGTACTCAGGCGTGAGGACGACGGCGACGACAGTGAGAAAATCGATTGCGAAAACGAAGCGAACATTCAGCTGAAAACGCCAAAGGAGTGCTCCCCACTGGTGGACAGCGCAATCTGTCCCGGTGAGAAAACGTTGCAAACGCCGTACATAGTAAGTGCGACTTGCGATTGCAATCGTTTTTGTTTCCGTGGCCTCGACAAAGTTGACTAGCAATTTTTCTGCCATATTTACGATTGAGTGGCTCGGTCGTATGGCAGTCTCATACGGTGACTGGTAGCAGTTCTGTATTTTGGCATTAGCCTACGACATGAGCCTATGTGCACGCTCAACTTTCAGACTTCAATGTCGCTGGAGGCAGTACGTCGGACGAATTTTCCCCATTGGACGAAATTCGAAGCGTCAGAGGGCAAAGGCGCGCACAGAAGGGGTAACTGCCTTTTTTACTGCTCAATTCCGAAGTTTTTGCAACAGAGACTATATTGGAACGTAGTGTAATTTAACTAGCCCTGTGACGGTAACTGTTTTAATCGCCGGAGGGGCGGTTGGGGGGGGGGGGGCTAGAAATTGCCTTTTTGGCGCGAACCGCCTGATGGGGGGTTTTGAGGGTGCAAGTGCACTATGATGCACCCACACGTTGGTACACGCCAGTGGCCTAGCCAGGATTTGGATTTGGGAGGTGCAAGACTGCTGTTTGTGTCTAACCGGGAATTTTCGTAAGGGTACCCCCTTTGGAAAAAATCCGGCCTCTGAAAATTTTGGGAGGGGCAAGCACCCCCTGCCCCCCTGGCTACGCCACTGGTACACACATACGAAACACTGAAAAATTGCCTTTTAGATGGTGGCTTATTCAGGGTGGGGGGGGGCTAGTTTTAGGGGGGGGGGGAGGGTGGGGTGGCTAATGGACTCAAAGGCCAACTCTAACAACGGGGGGGGGGCAAATTATAGGGTTCGTTTTATTGTGTCTATCTGACTCTCTGAATCAGGGTGTACGCGTCAGCGTACAACCCTAATATGTGACCACTTCTCAATGCGGGTTTTTGAATTTTCGATCGCCTATAACTTTTGATTGCCTGAGCGGATTTCGACGCGTTATGGCGCAAATGAACCACCTTCTTCTGGGGCATCGAACGCGCCATAACGCGTTTCCTTGCTTTACTGTAAGGGGTCAATAGTTCCAAAAAAGTTCCAATTTTGCGGCTTTTTTTTTCATGTTCTCCTCTCAGTTTTTGGAGCACTGCTCGCGAACACCGAAAGCAATCAGGATGAAACTTTGCACGTATGGGCGACCCATGGCAACAATTTGTGGTGCCAAAAGATTCTTGTCTAGACTTTGTATATCCAGAGATATTGCCGATTTTATGCTTTTTTGAAGGACCCAAAAAGTGTGTGCCCTATAGGCGCTCTAACAGTTCGTCGCAGAGCTCGCTATAAAGGGGAAAGTTGATGGCCAGGACCTAACTTAGAAAAGTTTCAACAATTGGACCGCATTGGACGCACCAAAATACATCTCCCCATTATACCAATGACATAAAATGGCGATATTTCGGTGTGGTTAGCTCGGATCGCTTTGAGGTCAATAATAAAGTTGATCACCAATTGGTGTGGAACATTTCATTCCTTAGTGCCAACGCGCTCCGACGCACCAAAATATTTTCACTTCCGGGAAAATCGCTATATCTCGATGTGGGTACGTCGGATCACTTCGGCTAAAACGCAAAAGTTGACCGCCTGCACGTGTAGATCATTTTCATACTTTACATCGCTATGCTCCGACGAACCAATGTGGCACTGCAGATGAGCACGCACGCACGCACACCTTCAAATGGGCTGCATCACAAACAACTCGATGTGGGTAGGTCGGATCATTTCAGTTAAAACACGAAAGTTGACCGCCTAGTCATGGCGATCATTTTCATACTTTACATCACTATGCTAAAACGCAGCAATATAGCACAACTGCAAGCGCAGGCACGCACGCACGCACGCACATAATGTACACCCTATGGCGCAGCACTATAGCAAAACTGCACGCGCACGCACGCACACACACGCTCACACGCTTCGATCGCGCCATCGTGCGCGCATGTCTGCCAGACCGGTTGCAAGTAACGCGCAGCACACTTTGTCCAGGTGTACACCATATCAGAGCAGACTTTGGAAGATAGCCTATAACTTTTGAATATCTGAACCGAATTTGGCGCGTTTGTATATGATGCGTGTCTCCTACTGCGATTGAGGGATTCCACCGGACACGCTACATTTGCTTTTTTTTGGTACGCTGGGGCATGTGTGCGTTCTGGTCTGCTGCTGTATGTCTGTATGTGCGTGCGTGCGTGCGTGCGTGCGTGCGTGCGTGCGTGCGTGCGTGCGTGCGTGCGTGCGTGCGTGCGTGCGAGCGTGCGTACGTGCGGGCGCGCACACGTGTGTGCATACATGCGTGCGAGCGTGCCTGCATAGGTTTTGCGTATCAATGCTTGTCTTACGAAAAAACACTGTATTAAGGAAAAATTTGCAGGTGGCTGCAAAAAAAAAGGTGAATATGTGATGCTATTTTGTTAAAGTCTAGTTTGAAAAAGAGGGGTATTAATCAAGGCACGCCTCAAGCCACTTACGCTTTGCAGCTGATCAACTTCAGTTTGAACAAACCGTGTATAAAAACTGAACCAAACGATGCAACACGTCACATATTCGGCATTTTTTGTGCGAGCCACCCTCATTCAGCCAAAACGCAACAGCAACCCTTTCACATCTCATCTCTCTCTGACAATGCATTGCCATTGGCCATTACCATGGACCTGGCACAGCCAAACTTCCTGGATAAATAATCGGCACCCTGCTAACATTTGTGACATGTAAGTTGCCACTGCAGTTAGTCACGTGTAGGCAATGCATACATACTGTACTGGCTCCATTTGTCATTCCCCTTTTGGCATTTCATCCAATGATGACCTACAACGTTTGCATAGTGCAATGCACCATTTTACATCTTGTGTGTGAGTGTGTGCTTGCGTGCGTGCGTGCGCGCGCTTGCGTGCATGCGTGCCTGCTTGCCTGTGTGCGTGCGTGCGAGCCTGCGCGTGCATCGTGTTCCATGTGCAAGATCGTGCGGTTCCTTCCTGTCTGTCTCACAACCAAGTGGCATTCTGTCATGCGGCATATGTGAATGCAGTGTGTGTAGGTCCTAATAATTGCCACTGCACCTTTGTATGCACGCGAACACAAAAAATGCCAAATATGTGACGTGTTGCTGCGTTCGGTTCAGTTTTTATACACGGTTTGTTCAAACTGAAGTTGATCAGCTGCAAAGCGTAAGTGGCTTGAGGCGTGCCTTGATTAATACCCCTCTTTTTCAAACTGGACTTTAACAAAATAGCATCACATATTCACCTTTTTGTTGCAGCCACCTGCAAATTTTTCCTTAATGAAAAGTGCAGCGATTTATAGTGCTCCCTGTGGCGGGACGTAACTCTCTGGACGTAACTCTCTCTTTACAGCGGCAGCAGCGGTCACGCCAGCAGTCTGCTGTCCCCTCTGTCTCTGACCGACGCAGACGCACACGCGAACCAGTCAGTGCGTTCGCATCTGCTCAGCAGTTTCGCTGCGAATCCGCTGGACGTCAGCGAGTCGGCAGCGTCGAGCTCTCAGGGCATCAGCTCATCAATGATCAGCATGGAATGGGAGGATGAGATCTCCATGGGATCATCCCTGCCCCACTTGGGTTCACCACACGACAAAGGCGACGTCTTGAGAACAGAGGTAGACATTCATAGCACAACTGCGATGGAATACTGTCCTAATGAACTCTTCGCTTTTATCCTAGCATTGAAACATTCAATCGGCGATTCTCTCGCTTGTCCCTCTTCCAGTCGATATTTTCTCCATACGTTGATTGTGTACAATTAAACAGCCATTGTATGTTATTTTACTGTTGCTTGGTTTTTGCTTTTGCTTGGTTCTGGTTCTGTTGATTTGCTATATTTAACACCACCTTTTAATTGCCAGTAGCTACGTATGTCTGTTTCCTTGTAGAAGTCGAAGCGCTCGGACACACGCGACCTCATGGTGTTCGCCAGGGAGAAATACCTGCTGAACAAACCCGCCATGCAGGTCTGTTGCTTTTCTTCTTCTTCGTCCAATCGGCTGCAGCTTCCATAGCGCTTTACTTGAGTGCAGCTATACAGAGTGTTGTGTCGTGGTCAGCCATGGCACACCAAAACGTAGATATAAATGGGGCATAAACGTAACTGGGGTGTTGTTGCCTTACCCCTGCACATTACTCCTTCTCAGATCTGGTTACCTGTATCTCAGTATGTGTGTGTGTGAGCGTTTGAATTATTACGCCTCCAATGAACGCCCTGGGCGTTCATTGTTTCAACCCACCCTCTACCCTGGGCGTTCATTGGAGGGGCGCGTTCGTTGGAGAGGGAGGGGTTCTTTGGAAGATTTACTGTATGATCCCAAACTTCGAGCCCCTAGTTTCTCGGTCGCCAGTTCCTGGGTGGCTCGCACAATTCCTGGGCGTCGCAAACTGAGTGTGGGGTGGCCGCGAGCATTGATTTGGAGTTTCAATAGTTATGTGGTTGACCACAGTAACGCCAAGCTAGCTAATTCACAAAATCATTCATGTCAACTTCAGCTGTTGTCCCACCTCTACAAGAAGGCCAAACTGCGCAGAGTGCTGGACGTGGAGCAGACATCGTCCCTTGATTCCTCCACGACTGAACCCTTTAGGAACGCGCTGTATTCAGTCGCTGTCAGCATCGCCTACAACAGAACCAACGTCTTTCGGTGCAACGACTTTGCAGTCGTGCAGGAGGTGCGTGCGTGCGTGCGTGGGTGCGTTTGCTTGTCAATGCCAATATCACTGTCGTTTGCGACTGTTGCCGCTACGATTGGTTACTGTGACTGCAGACTTCTGAAGTCTGAACTTCTGGGCTAACAGAACCCCATGCGAGCAACAGACTGGCAAGAAGTTCTTAGTATGCATGCATGTACACTGTGAATTCTCCATTAGTACCCTGGGGGTATTATTTTCCTTTGCTACCCTTAGCTATTGTAGAGGGGACACTATCGGAGAGTTTACGGCAACTGTCATTGCTAATCCAGACCAATCTCCACCCCAGACAGCAATTGTGCTGGTGGGATTTGTAGTAAGAAGCGCAGATCTCACACAGTTCATACCATCCTCTCGCAGGCAATGGAGACGAGCGCTCGGCGCTGCGAGTTCCTCCGACGGTGGACGCTGCCCTCGGCGCTCCTCGAAGGCGGCCGGCCGACCGAAGGCGTCGTCGCGACGATGACGCGATGTCTCGAAGCGCTGTGGAACGTTGCTGCAAGCGAGGTACAGTACAGTCACTGGACTGCAGTTGTGGAGCGTGATAAATGGGTTTCTGTTACTTGCGTCAGAATTATGTCCAACGACTGAAGTTTTCCATGGCTAGATATGTTGTATGCCTCGTCTGAAACATGTTTCATTCTTAGCACTTTCTTCATTGGTTGTGATTGTTCTTCAGATTGTCTTTTCATGAACACATCTTGCACTGTCATTTCAGAGAGTGGTTTCAAATGCCAATCTATCACTCTATATGGAAGGCATCAAACTGCTAATGGTCCTTCGCTCTTTGGATGTCTACTCATTGTGGAATGGGAGGCAACGGAGTCAGTCGAAGAGTTGTCGGTGTTCCAGTGCATCTTGCAGTGGCAACAACTGCACAAAGGCCCACTCCAGTAGTGTTCATGACATCTGCAGCAACAGCAGCAATGACTGTTCAACGGAAAAGGCAGTGGATGGGGCTGCACTCCCATCCCAGCTCTACCAACTGCTCTTTGCACAGAGAAACCCCAAGCAAATCATGGAGAGGTTGACCACTGGAAAGGAACCGCTAGATGAGGTGCAGACTTGTTGGGTGTTGGCCAGTTTGTACAGGGCACACAGTTTGTTCATAGTTCCACCCATTCATATGGTACAGTGGAACACGTTCGTTATTGTATTGTATTAAGGAAAGATTTGCAGGCAGCTGCAAAAAAGGGGAATATGTGACTTCTGTAGACAGAAGTTGAGCTTGAAAAGAAAAATGGTACTCACGCATTGCTGAAGTCCACTTTGAAAAAAGATTGTATAAGAGCATTGCAGTGGAGTCCACTTCAAAAAACGATTGTATAACAGATTGCAGTTGACGTAGAGTCCACTTTGAAAAACGATTGTATAAGAGCATATAATGGTATGAACAATCAACTTGCTTGTCACATATTCGGCGTTTTTAGCGCTCGCTACATGATGACAGAATACAGTGGCACTTAGCATACCAGAAAAAGCGCATACCTACCTACGCACACGCTCACACGCGCGTGCACCAAGTTGGAAATGACGATCCAATGAATAGAATATTTTGATTCTACCACAGTTTGAATTACGATACCTACAAATTGTTCTATTCTGCAAACATACATGGAGTCTGGAATTGGGATAACTGATTTTTGTATCACAGCAGCAGAAATTTGTTGTGTTAATCGATGGAGAATATACACAACAGGCACTTTAGGTATAATTTAAGGAGCTGTGCTACAATTACAAACACAATCTACATTACCATACCGAAACTGATCATTTACCTGTCCTTCGAAAATCCGTAATCAGCAGCATTGAAATACATACCACACCACACCACACCAGGAATCCAGTTGCACTTATGGTTTTTAGTTCTACTGCAACGTGCGTAGGGCAGTGGTGTGTGTCACTTTTAGCTGGGCAACAGCGATGTCGCTAGAATGACTGTTGTCTGAAAGGAAATATGCCAAAATAGATCACGCTAATAACGCCGAATATGTGACAAGCAAATTGATTGTTCATACCATTATATGCTCTTATACAATCGTTTTTCAAAGTGGACTCTACGTCAACTGCAATCTGTTATACAATCGTTTTTTGACGTGGACTCCACTGCAACGCTCTTATACAATCTTTTTTCAAAGTGGACTTCAGCAATGCGTGAATACCATTTTTCTTTTCAAGCTCAACTTCTGTCTACAGAAGTCACATATTCCCCTTTTTTGCAGCTGCCTGCAAATTTTTCCTTAATACAGTGTTTTTTCGTATTGATATGCACAAAATGTGCACCACGCGTGCACTGATTTCGGGTGCCAACAAGGGGCACCCACACCAGGGGCGTGAGTTTCCCTACCGCAGCGGCAGTACCACATGTAACCAGTTTTTTTTTAAGTTGAGGGGAGGGGGGGGGGCGTCCGAGACCATTCTGGGGGTAAGCAGATTTGAAGGAAAAGGGAAAGGGTGTCAAAAGGAAAAAAGTGTACGTAAATAATGTCTAAATAGGCACTTCCTGACTATGGCATGAGTGTCGTAGCCGAAACGTCGTATAAAAATAAAAAATTTGTACAGTGTACAGGTTCAAAACTGTAGAATTTCTTTCCAAACACCTTCCTTCCTGGGCAACGTCTCGGACACCAAGGACGTGCTGCAACTCCTCAAGTGACAGAATCAGGGGCTGAACACCAGCGAGTGGCGGTGACGCGCTCGTTACCCCAAACCTGACCACGAGGACGCCACCACCATCAGCATTCTCGTTGAGGATGCGTCCTATGCAGCCCTCTGCGCGGCCAAGATGGTGGTCAACTACGGCATGCGTGCGTGCGTGCGTGCGTGCGTGCGTCGGTGCGTGCGAGAGTGCGGGCGTGCGTGCGTGCGTGCGTCGGTGTGTGCGTGCGTGCGTGCGAGAGTGCGGACGTGCGTGCGTGCGTATGTGCATGCATGCGCGCCTTGTGAGGTTGCACATGAGAGTGCACATCCCAAATGCACTTGATGCTTTGATAAAGTCAGCCAAAAATATTTTAACATCTAAAAAGAAAAACGAAAAACACTGAAAAAATGTAGGGCGAGTCGCGGGAACAACATGGGTGGAGCAGGAAAGGACACTGCGGTCATGCAGTATTGATTGGTTTTCAGGAGATGGCAGAGACGCCAGCGGGAGTCGAACCCGCGACCTCTCGATTGGTTGTCCAAGACCCAATGTTACTAAGTGTTGCAGATCTCAAGCTTGTGGGCATTTAGGATGAATCCATTTGTGGGATTAATTTCTGATTGTATACAGCGTGTGCTTGTAAAGTTTCATCCCGATTACTTCAACAAAAAATTATTTAAAAAAAAATTTTAAAAATCATTTTTAGAAGGTTCAGGAGCTCATATCTCATTATCCAGTGATGGAATTTCAAAACATTGACTTACCGAGGACTCCCCTTGACCATACATGTAACTGGGGGGGGGGGTTGCCCGCCCCCAGCCAGAATTTAACGCCTACCCAGCCCCCCCCCCCCCACCCCCCCCCCAGAATTTTCCTGAAGTTTTCCAACTTGTCAACAATTGTACAAAGTAGTGTACTTTTTGCCTTTCTCAGTGTATTTTGGCCTTCAAACAGCTAAATAACGCTATTTATAGCCTATTTTAAGGCATTTTTGACCTATTTTTGACTGAAAAGTGCCTATTTAGACACTATTTTGGAACATTTTTTTCCCTTCTGGGACCCCCCTCCCTCTTCAAATCTGAGTACCCCCCCCCCAGGCCCCCCCCCCCAGAAGTCTCTTCAGACCCCCCCCCCCCACTTCAAAAACCCGGTTACATGTATGCCCTTGACCTATTGTTCACGAAAATCGAAGAAAAATTGGGGGTTTACTTGGCATTTTTTGGAGTTTTACTCTTGTCAGAACTGTCAAAAAAATTCGGCTCTGGCGACATGGACGTCGGAGCCGCAAAATTTGTTCAATGGGAAATACTACATGTGTGGGGGATGAGGCGCCTATAGCGAACAAAATTTTGGCCGAAAAAACGGCTATGTCCAAGAAATCGGGCAAAATCGGCCATAACTCAAGATTGGAAGCAACTAGGAGCAAATGCTTTGGAGGTAGAAATTGCCATCATAGACTGCGCACCCATGCCAAGCTTCAGTCCAATCGCTCGCGGCGTTCGGGAGCGGCGGTCCGAAGAAGTGGCAGAAAACACGAAAAAAGAAAAAACCCGCGATTTTACAACATTTTTGGAAGTATAGCCCATTTGCAGCAAAACAAGGAAACGCGTTATGGCGCTTCGATGCCCCAGACGAAGGCGGTTCATTTGAGCCATAACGCGCCGAAATCCGTTCAGGCAATCAAAAGTTATTGGCGATCGAAAATTCAAAAGTCCGCATTGAGAAGTCGTCACATATTAGGGTTGTACGCTGACGCGTACACCCTGATTGTATTGTATTGTATTGCTCAATTCTATGCGACAGGTACCTAAGCAGTCCACCGAGGGTTATGAGGCATCCCATGTC
>JASAMY010000766.1:0-7500 GCA_030248085.1 Paralinhomoeus sp. GSCO2_6
CGTATAACGTTATTCGAGTTTTGACGATTTTAGGAGCAACAGTGGTCGACCACCGCTTGCGCAAGCCACAAGGTACCTGAATTACAGCAAAACGTGATTATAAATGAAAGAAAAACAGATTTTGGGCGCTGCCGTTATTGAACCTGTGCCAGTGATCTGCGTTGGGACTTTGTGCTCTGTGACAATCGGTTGGCTTTCTCAGTTCTGCTGAGGCGCAAAACTCATGTGATGCATACGTGACGTTGTTCCGAGAACAGCAGGGTCTGGGACTGGGGGCAGAGTGGGATGTGCGTCTTAGAGAAACGACAAACGAGAAAGCTCGCTCAAGGTCATTAGTTTTAATATTTTTTTCTGTTTTGCTTGGGTAGACAACACCACATTTTTCGACACCGACCGATACTCAGAAAAAAAATCGGTTTACTGCCGAACCGCCACACTGGTTGCTGGCTAGTACGCCACTACCGCGGCGCATTGCTGCGCCGGAGTCGGCCCCGGGGAGCGGCCCTCCGACTACGCTGCGCGGAGCAGAGCGGAGCGAAGTATAAATGGCCCCTAACACTACAGTGTTCATACCTTGCACCGAAATGTTAGAGATGTCACTGCTGTTTTGCCCACTCGCACTGTTGCCCACTGACTGTGTGTACAACTTAGAGTGCAGCAGCACACTACCCAGTGCAATCGCTCAACAACCTCAATTACTAGGTACCCTAGTATTCTCGATTCTGTACAACCCCCATTTCTTTTCAAAACGTTACTCACAAACAATGCATTCACACTTACCACTCTTTATAGCAACATAGCAAATAACAACCACAACAATTGCAACAATCAAATGCGGAATAGACCTGTTCCTGAGGCAGCTCACCCATACCTAATGGTGAGGTGGGCAGACAATGTGTGAAGATCGGCCGATGCCATAGGGGCAGAGAAAGCGGCTCTTACGCGCAAGATCCTGCATTCGATTCTTGACTGACCACTAAAAAAGAGTCTTTTTCTATCCATCGAATGTCTAATGGTGCCAGTAGGGATAAACATGGGCGCAAAGATCTCAGCATGACTTGAACCACTAGACAGTTTGGCCCAGGCTGGCTCCGCCCACACCCTCAAAACACGTGCCCACCGCGGCTGGGCCCGCAGGATTGGCCCAGCACTCCGGCTCAGCTTGGCCCATGGGCGACGGTGTGCCAGGCGAGGTTGCGTCGGCCCAAACATGGTTATTGCTAGTCGCCACTACATTAGATTATGCATGCGGTTTTTCGCAGTTTTTAGTAATTCTACGGCTCTAGACGGAAAGGGGTCATGAACAAGGGTATGCTACATCGGCCGTTGATGCCGCCCTCCAATTGCCACTAATCCAACAACAACAACAAAAACCACAACACAGCCACCCTCCCGCTCTTCTCCCACCCCATTCCCTATTGCCTCTGAGTGGTCTTTTCGGTGCGTCTTTTGCGCAGCCTAATCTTCTGCCTACATTTGGGTGTTTTGATCGCGCACCTTTCTGCACACTAAGCTCCAGGCATCGCCACCCTCCCGCTCTTCCCCCACCCCATTCCCTATTGCCTCTGAGTGGTCTTTTCGGTGCGTCTTTTGCGCAGCCTAATCTTCTGCCTACATTTGGGTGTTTTGATCGCGCACCTTTCTGCACACTAAGCTCCAGGCATCGCCACCCTCCCGCTCTTCCCCCACCCCATTCCCTATTGCCTCTGAGTGGTCTTTTCGGTGCGTCTTTTGCGCAGCCTAATCTTCTGCCTACATTTGGGTGTTTTGTCTTTGTCGCTTTTCTGCAACAACAAAACGCATGAGTATGCCTGTTGTTCGTGTACATGGGATTTTCGCGAACGTGGCTGGAGCATTTTTATTTAATTTTTAATTTTTAAAAACGCCCTGAGACTTATTTAATTTATTGAAATTATTTAATTAATTTAATTTTTTTTATTTGGATGTAATTTGAAGTTCAATTCAATTCTAGCAGCACTGCACCCAACCATTTTGTCTCCGCGATGCGAACGCACGCACGCATGGGCACCAATCAGCAAGCGGCGCTGCGGAGACGGAGGCGTGGCCACGCCCAGAGTGAATAGAGCGCCCACGGCGACGGCGCGTCACACTACTGACCGACTTTCGCTGACGTCATCGCCGAGTAGAGACAGACAATGCACGCAATTTTTAAAAATGAGCTAAATAACCATAATTTGCACTATTCCTGCGGAAAAGTACATCGGCAGTCGCCTGGCGCAGCTCGCCGCTTCGTGGACAGTGGAAACCACGTCGTAGATTGTACTATCCAGATCGTGGATACCGCAAAATCGTGCCACCGACACGACCGACACGACCCTGTGGAAAAGTACATCTGGCGCAGCTCGCCGCTTCGTGGACAGTGGAAACCACGTCGTAGATTGTACTATCCAGATCGTGGATACCGCAAAATCGTGCCACCGACACGACCGACACGACCCTGTGGAAAAGTACATCTGGCGCAGCTCGCCGCTTCGTGGACAGTGGAAACCACGTCGTAGATTGTACTATCCAGATCGTGGATACCGCAAAATCGTGCCACCGACACGACCGACACGACCCTGTGGAAAAGTACATCTGGCGCAGCTCGCCGCTTCGTGGACAGTGGAAACCACGTCGTAGATTGTACTATCCAGATCGTGGATACCGCAAAATCGTGCCACCGACACGACCGACACGACCCTGTGGAAAAGTACATCTGGCGCAGCTCGCCGCTTCGTGGACAGTGGAAACCACGTCGTAGATTGTACTATCCAGATCGTGGATACCGCAAAATCGTGCCACCGACACGACCGACACGACCCTGTGGAAAAGTACATCTGGCGCAGCTCGCCGCTTCGTGGACAGTGGAAACCACGTCGTAGATTGTACTATCCAGATCGTGGATACTGCAAAATCGTGCCACCGACACGACCGACACGACCCTGTGGAAAAAGTACATCTGGCGCAGCTCGCCGCTTCGTGGACAGTGGAAACCACGTCGTAGATTGTACTATCCAGATCGTGGATACCGCAAAATCGTGCCACCGACACGACCGACACGACCCTGTGGAAAAGTACATCTGGCGCAGCTCGCCGCTTCGTGGACAGTGGAAACCACGTCGTAGATTGTACTATCCAGATCGTGGATACCGCAAAATCGTGCCACCGACACGACCGACACGACCCTGTGGAAAAGTACATCTGGCGCAGCTCGCCGCTTCGTGGACAGTGGAAACCACGTCGTAGATTGTACTATCCAGATCGTGGATACCGCAAAATCGTGCCACCGACACGACCGACACGACCCTGTGGAAAAGTACATCTGGCGCAGCTCGCCGCTTCGTGGACAGTGGAAACCACGTCGTAGATTGTACTATCCAGATCGTGGATACCGCAAAATCGTGCCACCGACACGACCGACACGACCCTGTGGAAAAGTACATCTGGCGCAGCTCGCCGCTTCGTGGACAGTGGAAACCACGTCGTAGATTGTACTATCCAGATCGTGGATACCGCAAAATCGTGCCACCGACACGACCGACACGACCCTGTGGAAAAGTACATCAGCAGTCGCCTGGCGCAGCTCACCGCTTCGTAGACAGTGGAAACCACGCGATGGTTACCACAGTCTACAAAAATCGACGAAAGATGGGGCCGCAAACTGGGTCTGGGCCACTAGTTTGCGTACACCTAAGTACTGTAATTTGTGGATTTTCCATTTTATTCAGTGGCGGTGACATTAAACGCCTTATTGTCTGTGCGCCTTCGTTTGCATGTGCGACAAAGAGACGCAAAAATATTGCGTCGATTCAGCGTAGGCTTTGCGTACGTGGGTCTGCATTCGTCGTCCGAAAGTTTCCACCAACCGACCACCACCACCGCGCAAAATGTGGGCACAGAAATACATCGGATTTTCTCCGAAATCACTTCCTAATAAGTCGCCATGTAGTTGTTTCACGGCCGGTTGTTATGCGTGTTCTCTGCGTGGCGTGTTCAAAAGAAGCCCTCGAGCAGGTTGCCGTATTTGGCAATGTCGTTCTGGTCTTGGTCACTGACGAAGTTCCCTTGGTCTGTACGGAATACGGATGCGCCCGTGAGCGTGCGTGTGCGTGCTTGCGTGCGTGCCGGTGCGTGCGTGCGTGCCGGTGCGTGCGTGCGTGCGTGCGTGCGTGCGCTTACGAGCGATATCGCTGAGCTTGCCGGAGACGGCGCTAACCAATCGGCCGTACTCGTCTTCACGCCCCTCCGCCTTCAACTTCTGGACGGCCTGGCTCGTATTGCCCATCAGCTAAAAATTTCAAATTTTAAAAAATAAAAATGAAAATTTGGCTCTTCACGCGAAATCCGCAGAGGATTTCCAACGATTCGGCGGATCATACATACGGAATGGAGCGAAGGAACGTTAGTAGAGACCAAAAATAAAAATTGTTTCTTGCTAGCAAAAAATTGTGTTCGAAATTGCGCCATTACAGTAACCCACCTGGATGGCTTGCGCGATACTCTGCGCACGTTGAGCGTCGCTCTCTCCGACGACGTTCTGCTCGCCTGAAAGGAATTTGTCCCAGATGCTTTCAAATCAAAGTACCTATTGGGGGTGGGTGCATACCTGTAACTGGGGGGGGAGGGTTGGGGGGTCCCCCTCCCCCACTTGCTGGTTTTGACCGTAAATTTGAAACTGTAAATTGTAATGTGTTTTGTACAGTGCTTTTGAGCAAAAGTGTCTAATTGGGTTATTTACAGTGTATTGTGACTAAAAAGTACCTATTTTAGGGTTTTTACAGTGTCTTTTTGACCAAAAATCAACCAAAAAGTTTCTATTTTTCCTTCCCAGACCCCCCCCCCCCCCCCCCTCCTCCAGATTTTCACCCCACCCACCACCCCCCCCCCCCAGAAAGTGCCCGAACCCTCCTCCCCCGCCAAGTCCAATTCCCGGTTACACGTATGGGTGGGGGTGGGGGTCAAGGGGCACTCACCACCCCCCCCGGCCAAGAAAATCTCTTGGGCGTATATTCAAATGGAAAAGAAACTATTGTTATTGGTCTCAATATGCACCAGAACACAGTGTTGGACCTCCTACCTTCGACTCAAGGCCCATGCCTGTAACTGGGGGGTTTACCACCCACCCGCTATTTTTTCAACACCACCCACCCCCCCAGATTTTTTCCAAGGGATTTTCACTCTGTCTAAAATGATAAAAGTGGGTAAATGTTGGTGTATTTCAGTGCTTTTCAGTGTTCTATGCCCGTGAAACAGCTGTTTAGATGCTATTTATACCCATTTTGACCAAAAAGTACCAGTATAACTCAAAGAATGGCCAGCTACCCCCGCTTTTTTGCTCCGGACACCCCCCCCCCCCAATTTCTGCCGTTTATCCCTCCCCCCCCAATCTTCCAGACCCCCCCAATCTTCCAGACCCAGTTACAGGTATGCTCGAGGCCACTATGCATCTCAACCACTCATGAGGCACCATTGAAGGGTTGGGGGGGGGGGCACGCACGACGCACCCAGTTTGCCGAGCAGATCTGAGGCGCCCATGCCGAGCACGCTGGCGAGCTTGGTGAGGTCGTTCTTCTCGCCGTCGTTCATCTGGGCCATGACCGTGTCGGCGGTGTTCAACACACCGCTCAGCGCCGCCAGCTTATTGTCGTCCTCGTTGATCCAGTTGTTGTCCTCTGCGAAGTGTGAAGGCCAAGTTTTGTTTTGGTGAGGGTTCGAGAGACTGAAGTCTCAGGGCAAGAGGGGTGGTCCTTGCTTACGCCTCTCTACAAGACCGATCGTCTCAATGAGAACTACCATGACACTGGTTTGGCGTTAGCCCCTTGCCCAACTGCTTTTTTTTTGCAGTCTGCCCACACTGAGGATTGAACTCCGCACCTTGCGGTTTGGAACCAGCGCCTCAGCCCAACTGCGCAAACAAGTTATACCTATAGTAGCCAAAACGCGTAGTTGCACCCAATTTGCCGGCCCTGGGCAAGCCAATTAGTGCAATGGCCGTGTACTAATAGGCAAAATTGTAGCGGTGCCGCAAATTGTGGGCGGGGCGGGCTACTTAGAGGGTTTATGGTAACCAAAGCTCCAAAAGTTATGCTAATGGCATGTCACTCCTTGACCCTGATAATTGAGATGCTGTCGACTTGTCAAAACGATCCTTCCTCTCCCCCCCCCCGCACTTTCGAGCAACGATTCTTTCGAGCAAAGCAAAGTGAGTTTGAAGCCTAACCGTTCCAAACTTTAGCTAGTACCGTAAACCTTACAATTAGCCCCTCCCCAATAATTATGCAGCCTCCTACGCCTCGATCGGAGGGGGGGGGGCTAATTATAGAGTTTACGGTATTCAATTACATTTTTGCGTTTCTTTGCAGCCTTTCCCCCATATTAAATTGTTTTGTTTAGCATTGTCAATATTTGCAACATTTCAAAGGACCCGGTTCTTCTCAGAATACGGTCGTCACAGACTACCGCCGGTGCAACAAGTGGTAAAACCCCCATTGGGGAACGGGAGGGAATTTAGATGCACCGCCGGTGAACCTTTGACACAAATTGAACACACGTTGTACTCCCCCCCCCCCTCCCGGTCCAAATGCAATCCTGGGTAGACCACGCCGCATACTGGAAATAAAAATACCGCCACACACTCGCAATTGCATCGACGACGTTCAGGACCTGACCCCAACCGCCCCAGTTGATGCCGCGTCGGTGGCGCGACGCCCCCTATAACGACGACAAGAACTTGATTACGGTTACCGGAGGTACATGGCTGGTGGCTGATTGGTCTAGGGCGTCGTTGCGCTGCGCTCTCTTGGCCGTGGCCCGGGGGTTCGACTCCCACCACGACAGTGAGAAATGTATCCCTTTCGCAAGGCAGACAGGCACAGCACTGTTACAAGCCAACTGCCAACAAGCTCAGACTTTAAAAGTATAGTACCGTATCCTCGCTGGACATAGGTATGTGGAAAAAAAGCTACCGTATACCTACCTCCGCAACCGCGACGCAAGCAAGGATTGCCACAAATGTTTTCATTTTTTCTGAATTGACTTTTAGCGTTCTAGTGCACAGCAGAGAACGGAGGAACTAAAGTCGACAGTTGGGTATATAATGGGAGCGGCTGTTTGAATGGTTTGAAGTGGCGTTTTCCGGAAAATCCGCACCTATTTGAATATTTTCCGCACAATACCATCTCCGACGGCGCTTTTCAAACTCGACGGCTGTGTCAATCGGCGGGCATTTATCGGCGAGAAATCAAAAAGTATTGAAAATAGCGACGGACGAATATTGATACCGTTCTTTTAAAATTTTTGGTGAACGACAAAGGCTTCGCCTGCTCGACCACAATAGCGGAGGCGCGCGCGCGCGCGCGCGTCATTTTTGCAATTGAAACGCCTATTTCAATTTCGGGACGGATCTTGACTCTGCCATGGATTTTCAATCGACTGAACGCAAAATGCGCAATGGGTCCATTTTGGATGTGTAGGTACGCAAATAGCTTCGACAGTTTCAGA